>OZ021722.1:18143979-18368411 GCA_963978545.1 Linyphia triangularis | reverse complement strand
ACACACTTATGTCGTCATTTGTTGTTTGACCGTAGGTAGTCCTTGAATTTTTTGTATCTTCCTCCCCTTGGAGGTTATCCAAGTTAGTGTTCTGGAAACTGAGTCTGCGTTCCAAGCTTATTCGAGTCCTCAGCGGGCTTTCGCTCTCGATGCTCTCTTCGGGAGTTTGTTGAGAAAAGTTTGCTGAGTTCTCGTCCTGAAGAATGGTTTCGTTGCTGTAAGAGTCGTTTTCACTCTCGTCGTAGTCTGAATCGCTGCTTTCGGAACTTGATTCGTGCCTGTTGAATCTTGTAGGACCTACAGTAAAATAAATACAAAATTAATAAACAATTTTCAACCAAATAACAAGATATTTTCACATTGCAATTATGAATTATCCAAATGGGTATCAACCATCGATCAAAATCAATGATATTTGTAAGAGGTATAAAGTTAGTTATTTTTTAAAACTAAAAAATATGATAAGACCAACTAAACATACAAATCTCCAAAGCAGGGTCACTGACATTGCAGAAAGTAAAAAAGGCATTGCATTATAAAAAAATAGGCTATCTGTAGTTTTTGTGGCAGCAGAATTAAACTAATAAAAAGAAATTTTACTAATAAAAAATATATAAATAAAACCTTAGAAAACACCTCAAATTTCTTACCAGTATCAGTAAATTATATTTTGTTTTACTAAATTTGTTACCAAAACGAGTGTTTTGTTATAAAAGCAGACTCCTTCTGAATTGGGAGATACATGTTCAATATTCTATTGAAAATGTATTTTATATCGGATCATGCTACCCAAGCTTTTTATTGAACATTGACATAATAAATATACACAGAATCTAAATAAAACTTTGGCACTCGGATGCATGATACACAAAAGATGATTTTTATAGAGGCAAGTACTGTTCATGTAACAAAAAATAAAAACAAATCCATGAATTCTAGGTTTACAATTGAAAATTGGCAATTTCAAACTGGTGATACAAAATGTAAAAAAAAAAAAGCTTTACATTTCACACTTTATCAAACTTGATAGGTAGGTGGACTACAAATAACCCTACAACTGCACAATCCCTTGATGACATGTTACACAAATACCATAATTTAATCTTTATATTTGGCTAGGATAAACATTTTTTTACAGGTTATAACTCATAAAAAACAAATGTAATTGAGTTAAATAAAAATTGAAATTGTAAGAACTTCTTTGTCAACTTCAACTGTAAAAAAAATATCCATTTACAAAGTCCAAAAGATTGCTGATATGAATTTAAGTTACCTGCATTTCATACAAGTGTATTGTATGTTAATTTGCATACCAGTATATTATCAATGCTAGAAAGCAATTTCACAGCCTTCTTCTCCCCTTTGCAAAATTTTGTAAAAAAAAAATGTTGTGTGACATTTAATTTTTTTTTTTTTTTCCAACTTTCTAAGCAAATATTATTTTAATACACAATATGTTTCCCTTCCACTATTAAATTCAGATGAGCACAAAATTCAGGAAAAAAGTTCCCTGATAGATTCCTAAGAAATTCCCTGATTTTATGGCAAATTTTCATTTAAATTTCCCAAATTTTTCCAGATGTGTAGTTATCAAATAGTGCATTTATGATAGAGAAAATATGCTTATTTTTTAAAAATAGTTTTGGCGGAAATGAAATGTTTAAAATATTCCATATTAAACATCTAACAATTACAGCTATAATTTTCTAGGCTGCAAAATACGTATGAAAGGGGAAACATATCTTCAAAACAACGATAAAAACTTTCCCCAATTTCCATGAAATAGTAAAAAATTCCCTGACATTTTCCTGATTTCCAGGTTCTGTGGCCATTCTGTAATAGCTACCCAGTCCTGAGCAATGTGTCCAATTAAGTAATTTCTTCAAGGTTCCCCTGCTTTCTCTTATTTAAGACAAAAATACAAGGCTTGCCCATTGAATGACCTCCCAAAATCCCTTACCCCCCTTTCCCAATCTTCTCTCTTTACAAGGATTAGGGAGCTTAGTGGATTACAAGTCAACTTAATAGATTACAAGGCAGATCGGTTGATCTGCCATGGTAAAAATGACCAAAACTGGTCAAAAATCAACTTTGAATGAGTTGCACTAAATCATATTGTCAAATATGTCATAACTTGGAAAACTTTCATATTTTAAAAGTAGGCCAAATTGGAGACATCAATTGCGTAACATTTACTGCCAACATAGCTCACTTTTAACCCTTTAAATCCCACTGAGTCAGCGTTGTGGGTTTCATTAAAACCCAATAACTTTCCATTCGAAAAAACTGGAAATGAACTAGTCCGACTCGTTCTACTATGGGCCACTCCTGGGTATTCTGTGGTGGGTCACTGTCGACCATTAAAAGATCATTACTCTATGTCTTCAATTTGCAATAGGGTTGTGCGTTGGGTCATCTGCTTTATATGTCGGAGCATTTAGTCGGCATCTTATCAATGAATGAAACGTCACCGCTAAGTACTTGACAAGATTCGCATACAAGAAAAATCTCTGACAATCTTACTCAGTGTCCAAAGGGTGGAGCAGTTTGACAATGAGTACTCTAAACACATGGCTCCCCTTTACATGCTCCACA
Organism: Linyphia triangularis; assembly: GCA_963978545.1. Taxonomy (NCBI): domain Eukaryota; kingdom Metazoa; phylum Arthropoda; class Arachnida; order Araneae; family Linyphiidae; genus Linyphia; species Linyphia triangularis. The sequence continues at coordinate 18,365,816 of OZ021722.1, read as the reverse complement.
ATAGCCTATTGCATACATGTGATTAGTCAAGCAAAAAATTAGCTGAAATATTTTTCGTCATTTTACAGCATAATACACAAAAACATATATTAGCGCACAAAATTCAATACAAATTTTAGTTAAATTTTGGATATAAGATTGATTTCAATTATTAACTCTACAACAACCACGTCTCATTGTGATTGACACGCACACAATAATTAAATAAAGACAACTGTGTTCATGTATTAATCATAACTGAAAAATTTAACTTGACTTAAATGTTTTTGTACACATTCAGAAATTATAATCCAGCAAAATTTCTAATAAAAATTCAAGCATCATCAAAAAACGTTCAAGGACCCCTCTTGCGACCAATTATCCCCATATTTTCCAGTATAAAAGTATACCCCACTTAGTAGTGTGCTGAACTAATTTTAGAAATTAGAAAAATTGTATGAAAATAAGAAATGGCTTATCAGAAAAGAATTGGGTTGTTATATTGAAAATAGGAAGAGAGGATTTTTTAAAGGCTCATACTTGAGACTGAGAAAAAAAATAGATACAAGATAGTTTACCAAGTCATAAATATGAAGGTCTAAATCTAAGCAGACAAAAAACACAGGTAATTTTACTAGGTGTACACTTTAATAGTTTGTGCTAAGCATCAGCCACATTGGAACAAACAGCTTCATTTTGAGTGTAAGATTCGAATGTGGTAGGATAGTTTGAGACTTATGACTTTTTTTTTCAGGCAAACATTTCTCTGTAATTTGGCAACTTTTGCAGTTCTTTCTTTCAGTTTCCTTTGGCACTAGCTTTTTCTTTGAAAACAATTGCTTGTTACTAACATTTCTGTTGATAAGTACTAAGGGAGGGTGATTCTACAAGACCATAATACAGTACCCAAGTAAAAAATTTCAAATTTCCACAGTTGAAAAAGCCAATTTTAAACAATTATATAAAAAAAATGCTTTAACTTTTTAACTATTATTAATGGCTCTAGATAAAAATATTTATTTTTATTTTTTTTACATTATTTTATATATTATAGCAGTTAAAATTGCAATTATGAATAAGAATATACAGTAAAATTGGACAATTGGGTCGAATTTTTAGCCCAAAATTAAATTAAAATCTTAGTAATTCTGTATATATTCAAATCAAAAGGCAAAACTGATCTTCACACAAACACTAATCACGGGCATAGCGGCTATCACATCACCTGAAACCTAGGCGAATGACACCTAAAGAGGGCAGCAAATTTCGCAAAATCTACTATTAAAACGGCTTAGTCGAAAATTACCATTACTCCAAAGTAAATATCGGCGATAGCGGCCACCGTATCGGCGAAAATCCGAGTAATTACATTAAAGCAACAATCAGAAAAAATTAACACCACAACAAGTTCGAGTCCCGTGTTGGCATGGATGTTTGTAAATGTATGTTGGCTTGTCTAATGACGAATGTTTCGGCGCATTATAGTCCTCGTGTTGCTGACGGCGCCAGATAATCTGAATACAACCAACACCACAACAACGTAAATTTCGACGATATTGCCCGCCGTTAGCAGCGTAAATTTATGTAAATACAGACCTTAAGTCAGCGCAACGCTCAGCGAAACTAAGTACCATACACCAACGTAAATAATGGCGATAGAGATTTGTAATCTGTAGAAAAATTGGCCATTACATCGGAGGTTTGAGGAAGTCTGAACGCACATAAGATCCATGGCTGTCAGATTTGCTAGCAAGCTCAATAAGATTGTAATGTAGATTTGTATCTATCTCGAGAATTGAAATTTTAATAAGAAAAGAGCGGAAATCCGAATTTCAGACAAAATTTATCATCATGCAACAACGTAATTCTCAGCGATAGCGTCCGCCATAATCACGGGAAAACGTCCATTTCATCACCGTAACATTCAGCAAAATGTCCATCGCATATCAAAGTAAATAATGCACATAGAAGCTATGATATTAAAGGAAAATTCCGAGGAAAAGTATTCATTCCATCGGTGGTTTGGCGGAGTTAAAACGTGTGCAGATTTCGTGTTTGTCAGGAAATTCCATCGATCTCCAGCATTTTCGAAATTTCGGTCAAAAATCTTCGAATAACCATGTTTAAAGAGAAAATTTCTGAAGGAAGGAGAAACTACTTTCGATCCGCGAGATCAATGGGAAAATTGTGGAAAAACGCCGATATAAGAAGACTTTTTCCGATACTGAAGAGGAGTGAAAATTTCTGAATTCAACCGGAAATTCCAACATTAATACGAATTTCAAGCATAATCCACGATTTTCCCGAGATGCAAAAAATTCAAGTATATTTCCCAACTACTGGACACCCTGTAATAATAGTTAAATACAGAAAAAGTCCGATTATCTGGCATTCAAGATTCAATCCACTGGAATTTTTTAAAAATCAAATTGGTGAGAATACCTTTTTCGCAAAAAAAACCCAAAAAAACACGGCGATAAATTGCCAAATTTTATACTTTTTTTAATTTAGTTTGAGACTTTGAATTTGAATAGGATTTTTATTAGAAACATTTTAAGGGAATGAAGGACGAAAGCAGACTTTTCAATACGATTTCCGAAAAAAATTGAATACATCTATTTTCAGAATTGACACAAGTTTTTCAGTGGATGATGGATAATTTTGATGCAATTCGCGGATTTCCTCAAATTCGCGGATGAATCACATGTATGAAGACCACGTGACAAAGGCAACAGCATCGAAAACCAGTTTAACTATTCTTTAACCAAGTTAGTTCAGACTAAAACAAGTCATGAACTACAGTGGAAAAAGGACAGTGGGAAACGAGCGCACTAGGCATTCTTTTTATGAAAAAAGGAAGTCGATTGAATTTCCTTGACACGTCAGTTGAAATAAATAAAACATTTTAGGGAATGAAGGAAAAGGCTGACTTTTCAAAACGATTTCTGAATATTTTTAAAAACTTATCTAATCTAATTCCAAAATTTTAGCGGATAACGGGATTTTCAGCCGATAATGAATTCGCGGATTTCCGCTAATTCATGTAAAAAAATTCGCGGATTTCCGCTAATTCGCGGAAGAATCACATGTATGCTATTGTTGAGGAACATCATGCTTCAAACAACTACTGCCGGGAAGATTCACCTCAGTTTGAAATATTCGTATCAAACCTCCTCGACCCGACTAAAGGTGACTGGCTGGGAATTTTTCAACAAGGCAAGTTAGGGCGGGTTGGGATTTAAAGTGTTGAGACCCAAGTAGGCTGTCGACAGATATCTGAATCGTGTGCAACCTTTTCTAATGAAAATTAGAGAGTGGTGGACAACCAATCAAAACAAATTTGCACTATTTGGCAAGTTATAACATATTTATCAATCATATTAAGTTCAACCCATTCAAAGTCGGTTCTTGACCAGTTTTGGACATTTTGACCACGGCAGCCTAATGGATTCGTAAACTACTAACTTTTCTTCACATTATACAAAAAATTCAGAATGATGTTCGATGGGGTACCTAAACTTGCAATTGTCTCTCAGACTATTGAGAAAGGCAATAATATTCATCAAGTTAAATCCTCTATACATAATCGCAAACATACTTTTAAACCAAGATTGATCAAGTGTTCATTGATTGCAAAGACCTACCTCTTTTGCTGTATGTTTTAGGAGAAGAGGAATCCTCATTGACTGATTGGCACCATCTATGTTGAGGAAGTGAAAGTTGAGGCTTTGTATCTCTCTCCTTAGGCTCCTTTTCATCTGTTGAAACTGGAGTGATCACAATCAAGTTTGACCTTGCGTTGACCTTCTATAAACAGATAGCAATATTATAAACATTACATACAGAAGAACCCCTCTTAACTAGCAGCCGTTTTAACAGGTCAAATTTTTTTTTTTAATACACAAAAAATAGTATAAATTAAAAACCTTTTATAAAAATAAAACTTTTCCCCCTAGCACTGTTACAGTATCGTAAATGCTTTTTAATTCAGTCATCTCACAAACCTTCAGGAACATTCTACAGACAACTTTACATCAGCATTTAAAAATCTTAAAATGCCAAGACATTTGAATGAAAGAAGTTGAGTAGTGACTGGACGTTGCAAGGATCTCCAGGCAAGAAAACTTGTTGCATGAATTCATCGAAAGTCACTGAAGTAGTTCGAGATGACGATGACAATGTCGAACCACTTCGGTGTCTTTCAGTGACATCATGCAACATATTTTGTCCCTACAAAATTGGTCAAAAGCATTGGAAATGCCTCTATTTTATGAAGAGCAGCACACATTGGCCTCCTCTGTGGATGTGATGCTTTTATAAAAGATTTGACGAAACTAAGCTGTATAAATTTGTAGTGACGAAAATTCATTGTTTTCTTACAAATAAATTCAAAACATTACGCTATATTAAACAAATAATATTTTAATAGAACTTTATTTATAACTAAGGACACATTTTTTATATATATGTAACGAAAGTCCATCTACACTTGAAGTAAAAAAAAATGTAGTCTTCCTGGAAATATACTATTCTAAGCAATTTGGAAGATAAAACTGCTCCATGATTAAAAGAGAGGTACAAACTTGTAGAAGGGACAAATACGAATAAAATTTAGGATAACTAAAATAAGTTCTAAGAAAAAAAATCGAAAATTAAAAACTTACAAAAATAAGGGCTTAGGAACCCTTTTTAACGACCCACCAAAAATAAGTATTTTTTAAGAACTTTTAAGGACGGTGCAAATCCTGTATAAAAATTTTAACTTATATAATACTATGAGGCATAGCAAATTTTATGACTTAATAGAATGAAATACGAGAAGGCTTCAAATAATAGCGGAGTGTCCTCTTCATTTTATTCTATCTATAATGAAGTAGTTGTGATTTGCATTTCATTGTGAATTGTACGTGTCTGGAAATATTGGCCTCAGACAAATGGTTAAAATCTTGATAATAGATTTTTACTACACTAGTGTAATTTAAAAGTTAAAAACTCCCGAAAAATTGTCTTTATTACAAATTGTTAGTCTGAAAATGTTGATATCAGACAAAAGTTTATCTTAAGCCCAGCCAACCAAGTATTTATGCTACATTCAAAGAACGGAAATTTTGGTCAAAAAACCAGAAATCAGCATTCCCTCTGAAAGACCTGGTTCGAAAGAAATGTAATAATGGACTGCATAAAAGTTTGTTGATTTTTAAATGTTTATTTCTTGACATAAATGCAATATTTGGTTGAAGTATGAATCTATTGGTAGCCAGTTGGCTTAAGGAATTTAGGTGCATGCTTGCGTATCTGAAGTGATATAATAGAAAGGGCGAGAGAACCATCCATAAACTCTGCGTGTGATCGAAACGAACTTCATTTCTTGAAAGAAGGGGTTGCCAATGGTTCATATTAGGAAGCGCCAATAAAATGAAAATATGCCACTTTCGCGATTAAAATCTCTCTCACTCCAGACATACAAGCATAAACACTCTGAACAGTAGCATATCTAAATATAGCACCAATTTCATTCAATCATCCTATTGTAAGCCAAACCAAATAAACCTCAACTTTCAACAAGCATTTTTTTTTTTTTAAACTTAAGCTACATATAATACAAAACACAAATCTCAAACCAATTTTAACACGAAAAAAACAAATTCTCACTGGAAATGCGCCTCCTCCTCCTCTTCCCCTGCCTCTACGTTGTTGATTTTTCCACACATACTGTCCCTTGGGCAAGGCACCCGACACTTGCTCCTTCCGATTGTAAATAGCAGAAGAGAGTGTGGTTGGGACTTTGGGAGGGGATACAATTTTTTCGGAATGTACAGGCTGCAAAAAAATAAAAACAAAGATTAAAACTCAATTAATGAATTTAATTTATATATGAAATTTAAAAATACAAATCCAAATTGAAGTTCCATATTCCAGAGATCAAAAATTTTTTAGAAATTATTAATCGAAAATTAAAATTTTCAAAAGCTGAATTGTAATTCAACTTTCCTTGCAGAATTCTGATACTTCCTTGTACTTGTCAATAGTGTCCAGTGATTTAAAAATAAATTTTAAGCAGTAATTTGTACGAAACAGTTTATTTGATTTTTTAAAAAAATATATCACTTATTGACCAAACACCAATTAAATTTGAACTAGTATAGAAATACTTTTGTGAAGCGATCAGTGGAAGCAGTAAGTTTTCTAAAAAATGTAGGAAGGAATTCTAGGGAAAATTTTAAAAACTTTAAGAATAATTCTTAAACTGTAAGGATGTGAATTTTTAAATTTTAGGGATGTATCTTTTGAATCTAACATAGGCTCTTAACACAAACATATTCTTTCCAAAGCTTGTATCAATATCGGTAAAAAATGAAACGACAAACAACTTTTTAGCAAAATAACAGTTATATAATTAAACAATTATACTATTTGAACCAAGTATGCAAATTTAATTAAATCCACTTTTCTCATCTGGAGGAATATCAGGTTTTTTTGGCAGGTTTGGAGGAAAATCACGAGTTTTCTGTGTGTTTTTAAGGAATTATTCAAAAATTAAAGTATAATTTTAGGGAAAAACAGAAATGTAAGGAATATTAAGAATTTTAGGGCGAATGCGATAAAAGGAACAGAATAACATGATTTGGAAAATAAGATTTCTTGCAATTATGAGATTTCTTTTGATTGGATTTTTAACTTTTAAATATAAGAAATTCCAAAATATCTTAAAAAAAATAAAAAAAATTTCGTGTTAAATTGCCAGTATGGACGATTTCCTAGTTTACAATTATTGATGCATGGTTTTTTACCAAACATAACCGGAAGGTTATCGTCCCACCCCAGGTTAGGGGTATTCGAAGTTGGACCATGAAGACGGCAACGTAAGCGACAGAATTGCCCGCCCAGCTTGAGAGTAGCGAATGCCATCATCCCGCAGGGATCTAAGCAATCCGCCCCGCGCTGCCCCCCAGTGACAGCCACTACAAAGTGACCCTCAGATAGGGGCATGATCCGTTTTGATGTCCGCAGGAGTGCGGGGAATAAGCAGAGCACCCAAATTTGCTAGGGAGACTGACCACCGCTCCCCCATCTCCTGCGAGGCTCAGGCGCCCCGGGATCGCCACACCCGTACTCACCGAAGCGAGCCCCTGGGGGGTTTTACCAAACATAAAAGGAACTTTCTAATATTATGTCCTCAAGTACAACTTCTATATCCCCAAACCTCAAGATATATTAGTAAATTTCTAGTCTATGGTACAACTTCTCAAAATTGCATCCATGGACAAAATTATGTGTTTTTGTATTCATTATTTAACTAAATTACAAAATCCCAGTCACAATTCAACAATAAGGGTTATCAAAAAATCAACATACACTTAGCAATTATAACAAGATCCTTATTGTACATTAAACAAGGAATTAATTACAATCTTAATATATATAAATTACGTGTCACGTTGTTTGTTCCCTATGCACTCCTAAACTATTTAACCGATTTTAATCAAATTTGCACACCGTGTGCAGTTTGATCTAAGTTAAGATTAATTATTATTTTAAGAATATTATTTTATTGCAAATTATTTGTTTATTATTATCTGTTAGCTCCAAACGATTCTAACAGATGGCGCTGTGTTGAAAGTACTAACGTTTCACATAAGCTACAATTTAATGGCATGTGATTTATTACCGCAGTACTGAAAAATTTATTTTTGTAAAAGGGTTTAGTTCTTTATTTCAATATTAATATTTATAGCCGCAATATTATTTTATTGCAAATTATTTGTTTATTATTATCTGTTAGCTCCAAACAATTCTAACAGATGGCGCTGTGTTGAAAGTACTAACGTTTCACATAAGCTACAATTTAATGGCATGTGATTTATTACCGCAGTACTGAAAAATTTATTTTTGTAAAAGGGTTTAGTTCTTTATTTCAATATTAATACAAGCTGCACCGAGGTAGTGAGCAAAAAATCAAGTGTCTTGCTCAGGCCCGAAACAATTTTCAACATAAGAAGTTTTGGCTTTCGAATTTTATGTATGTCAAACAGAATGTTAAAATTTTAATTAGTTATTTTTTTATTAATTTTTTTAATTAATTTAATTTTTACAAAGTGACTTCAAATAGAGATACAGCTCTGAAATTTTAAACATAAGTAGTTTTAGCTATCTATTTAGACTGTTAAAAAACCGAACGTTAAAATTTTAATTACTTATTTATTAATTAATTTTCTTAATTAACAAATTTTTTTTTTTTACAAAACGACTTCTAATAGGACTACAGTTTTGAAATTTTCAACATAAGTAGTTAAGGGCCTTCTAATTGGTCTTTTGAAAAACAGAATTTTAAATTTTTATTTAGTTCTTTTTTAATTAATTTTTTTAAACAATTAATAAATATTTTACAAAATGATTTATAATAGGGCTACAGCTCTGAAATTTTCAACATAAGTAGTTTTAGCCTTCTAATTGGATTTTTGAAAAACAGAATTAATTTTTTTTTTTTTTAGTTCTTTTTTAATTAATTAATAAATATTTTACTAAATGATTTCTTAAGGCTACAGCTCTAAAATTTTCAACACAAATAGTTTTGACCCTCTAATTGGACTTTTGACAAAAAGAACGTTCACATTTTTATTTAGTTCTCATTTGATTAATTTTTTAATTAATAAATATTTTACAAAACAATTTCCAATAGGTCTACAGCTCTGACATTTTGAACATAAGTAGTTTTGGCCTTCTAATTGGACTTTTGAAAAACAGAATTTTTAAATTTTATTTGTTTTTTAATTCATTAATTAATTAACAAATATTTTACAAAACGATTTCTAATTGGGCTACATTTCTGAAATTTTCAACACAAATAATTTTGGCCTTCTGATTGGACTTTTGGCAATAAGAACGTTCTAATTTTAATTGGGTTTTTTAATGAATTTTTAATTAATATTTTCACAAAAAGTAACTTCTAATAGGCCTAGAGCTCTGAAAGTTTCAGCATAAGTAGTTTTGACCTTCTAATTTTGCTTTTTACAAACATCACGTGTTAAAATATTCTTAAACGAGTGTTGTGTTATAACTATTAACAGGTTTTTTTTTTTATTGTTTCTCGACAAGAGAGGAGCTTCTAATATTAAGGCTTTCCTTACAATTAGTTTTTAGTCTGTGAAGCGACCTTACGCTTACGCAGCAATGAACCTTTCATCGAGCAATAGCATAGCCGGCCACGTGTTATTCAGACTGAAGTATAAATTCAATTCATATTATAGTAAAAGTAATACAGAGGAATTCTTCTTGCTTTTTAATTATTAGTGCTTCATTGTTCAAAAATCTTTAGTTAAAATATATACATGTAAGTATTATCACATAGTTAAAACCTGGAATGCCACCACATAATCTTTGATTAAAGATTGGTTCACCTATTATTCTCCTGCGTAATTTGAATCCACCTCGATTATGCAACGGTACGCGTTTGGTCATCAAAAAGATCACCGGAAATATACTTGAAGCTACCATTTTAACTGGAAAGTTTAAAGGAGAAGTGGTCCTGTTGCCATGTATTCTGATGACATCAGAATCTACGATACCCTTCAAAAGGTTACAGTTTCCAATTCGTTTAGCTTTTGCCATGTCTATAAATAAGTCTCAAGGCCAAACAATGTCCATTTGTGGTTTAGATTTGGAAAATCCATGTTTTTCTCATGGGCAACTATATGTTGCATGTTCACGTGTAGGAAAACAGTCGAATCTATTTGTGTTAGCTAAAGACAGGTTAACCAAAAATATTGTGCACCAATTAGTGCTAAATTAAATTGAAATTAAAAGTATTTATAATTCAAAATAATAAACATTATTGTTAAAGATTTAAAACTATCTTCCCTACCTACCTCATTTATAAGTTTAAGTGTCACGTGTTATTTACTAACAATTTTGTAATGTATCATTTGCTACAAACTTGACTACAAAAAATAAAAAAATTTAAATTTATTTCTTTTGTATTGATTTTTGCTCAATATCAACGGTAGTAGAAAATCAATCATGGAGGTGGCCATGTTTTTTTACAAATGGCATCTGTGTAAAAAAGCATGGTGGTCCCCATGACTGGTGTTCTCCTACCGCTTCCCTTGAATAGTTTACTACTATGTAATATAACAAAAACGTTAGCCACAGCAACGCGTAGCCGGGTCTGCTAGTATTAAATAAAACCAAGCAATTTGTCAACCAAGTCAGCTTAGCCAGAAATTTAAAAACTAAATTAAATAGTTCACACCACACCACCCAAAACTGCACCAGATAAATAGTTCTTCAATTTAGGCAAGAATTAAGTGTACAAGCCCTTTGTCATATTGGCGACTAAAATATTTTGTATTGTTATACCCATATAATTTCAAATTTTTTTTAGCTAAATTTGCTACTCTTTTTTAAATCTCTTATATTAACTTTGAGTATGTGTATGGTAGAATTACGTAAGAGGGCTAATTAAACACTTACGATCATCCAAAGCCAATTCCATTGTTATGGGTGTGACACAATGCACACATTTATGACTCTGTGGGAAGAAAAATATGATTTGGAAATATTTTTTGTTTTAAGAAAAAGAAAGCAGTCTACTATGGGAAGGACCATGACAACTTTCATTAATCCCGAGATATTGCTTACATTTTATAAAATTAAAAAATGTCTCGTTACGGGTGTGACAGTTTTTTTCCTCAAAAACCAAATATGTTAACAACACTTTCAATATTCTGTGAATTGATATGCATTTTTCATTAGCAATATTTTTTTATATGAAGATGAGAGTTGAAACTTTAATTTTGTATGTTGTTTTAAAATTTTATATTGATAAATCTTCTGATGGAATTTTGTAAAAACGGTGTTACGGGCGTGCAAATTCACATGCAGTTTACTTGTATTTAAAAATCATTTTTGAAAAAAGAAAATTGTCTATGCAATTGCCTTTTGTATGAAATATACTTAGGCATATTTGCCAATAAGAAATTATCATATTTCTATTTTGATAATGTTTTTTTTTTTAATATACTAAAATTGTAATAGGTAGTACAACCGACTTAAAATGTAAATTGCCCATTTAACTACTAAACTTCAGCCGGAAATATTACATCCATCATGTAAATTGTTTATAGAAACTGGAAACTGCCTCTATTGTTTACTAAAGTGGGATGCTCAACTTTCATTACAACAGACTTACTTTTGCATGACGATTCATTATTTTCGAGCTATATCCAATAATTTTTCTACTTGGATTCATATACTTGAGCATCAGTTCTGATTTGTCCATGTTAACATTCAAGAATCCTACATAAAATATTTTAGTTTTTCTTGGCATTTTTTCGATCTTTCTTGAAATTGAAGGGATCTGGCTTCTCCTTCATAAAAGCATTGCAGGCTTTCCGAGTAGTATTTTTGCTGCAAATTTGATCCTCCCATGATTCTGTTTTTGACAGACATGAAATTTTTAATTCCAAGTTGCTCTTAACTGCTTTCAACCCTGTATTAAAAATTAATTATTTTGTCAATTATGTTTTGTTTGATTTGTCTCTGTAAGCATACTCTACACTAGTGAGCAAAGTTTTCCTGATTTTGCAAACTGTTTTTCTAAAACTTCGCTTGGATTAGTAAGATCATCCTATTGAATTGACCTGGTCTTCAGTATAATTCTCATCTGAGCATTTGTTATTTGAGAGATTGTATTTCTGTCTATTTTCTTTGCCTCTCTATCACTTAGTCTTTTAAAATTTAATACCTTCATTCCCTCTTATGTTGGCTGTGATATAATCTTTTTCTTGTCTTCCCTTCATTATTTGGTCTCGTAATCCTTTCGTAAGTTTTCTCTCTTAACTTGCACGAGTCAGACTTTAAAAAAAGAATTTAAAAGTCAGAAATTTGGCTATTCTTGCACACGAAGGTGCCATTTCCGCAATAGAATTTTACTTTATAATTAATTATGCACTGTAATAAAATTAGAGACACGTTTTGTCATGAAGCATTGTGATTATATACATCTTTTTCCTATGCACATACATCAGATTTTCTAAAAGTATTGTAATTAATGATCCAAGTTATGTCAAAAGTGCATTATATCTAAAACCTTAAATCCTTTTTCATTACAGTGTATTATTGGCTACCTGTTTAATTGCAGATCTATTTAGAAATTGATTATAAAAGCAGAACTTGACTTAACTGTCACACAAAGAAGCTCGTTATGTCACACCCGTAAAAAAAAATAAAAAATACAGAACGAATTAATTAATTTTGCCATAGTACATTGCTATAAATAGGTCTAACTAAAATAATTCAAAAGCAACTTTCAGTAACTCTAGAGTTTCATTTAGAAAATCAAACTTTTATATTTTTTGTGTTATGGGTGTGACATAAAAATCGTTGATTTTTAAAAAAAAATATAAATAAATTATTAAATTACTTTGACAAATTCAAGCTTTGTATGTACTAAAGTTGAAGATATCAGCTCTTAGAATGCACACAAAAATCACAAAAATTCTTTCTTAAATGTCAACAAAAATTGTGGTGTCAGAACTACGTTTACTATGTACGTACTACGTATCACTATGTTTATATGTAAAGAAAAAATCTTATTTCAAAATACATTTAATTTAGTTTTATTCTATAAAATTAAGATTAACTTAAAAATTCTTAATCTATAGATTTTTATCAAAATTTTGATACATTACACTCATGTTTAGAATAGATTTGAAGTTTTGGTCCCCATGTATTGTTTTACATGGAAAGCCTTTAAACAGCCTTTAAACGTCATTTTCAACTGACAACTTTTAAAAAAAGTCCCCAAAAAAGAGCATTGTAAAGCAAATCATACCCCTACTTTAAAAAAAAAATCGGAGCAAAATGCTGTCAATGATATAATACAAAGATACATTAGGTCCTCAAATATTTAAAAGTCAAATGTGCGATATTTACAGTCACCAAAAAAAAAAAAAAATCTAAGAGATAGTGAAAATGTGACTATATCCTTATTTTTTTAACAAAAACTGAGCTTTTGCAAAACTTCACTTACTTCTAAGTTGTTGGTAGAACGAGACTTAAGGGTAGCCAAAGCAGCCAGGCGCAATGCTTCTAACTCTGAATCTTCTTCTAGATCCGAATCTTTTCTATCACACTCCATTTTTAAACAATTAACAGATTGGAAATGGAGATACCTATTTAAAAAAAATTATATAGTTAGAGCCAACCGCTTTTATGAATAGAAAAACAAAAACATTACTTTTACTCACTAATGAAATACAAACAACTATTTACAAACTTGACATCGAAGAATAAGTAAGAAATTTAGTTTTTTATTTTCACAGATCAACCACCAGCAAGCAGAATTATAAATTTATGCTTGCAGTAAAGGAAACAAATGTCAAGAGGGAATTGAACTTTTATTAGGTTACACTAAAGGAAAATTGACTAAAGTGGTCACGGAAGAAAAGGTTTTGAAGTTTAAACAAAAAAAAAGGTTTTAAATTACTTATAGTTGCATATGTTTATGTTATGACAAGTATAATTAGAAGAAGGATGTTATAATTGATAGATTACCAGCTTTATTTTATTTCTAATTCCAAACGCCATTTATTTGGATCAACAAATATACATTTTTAGACGGATACAGTTAAATCATGTATTTTCAAATAAATCCATAATTAAGCTTTTTAATGACGTCATTTACCCTTGCTTTTAAATTTTACGTCTTAGTAATTAAATTGATTGGATAATTATAAGACAAATATAATAATGAATTAATATTCAACACAAAGGTTACCTGGGCCACGTCGAACCAAAAAGAAGCCAAAAATCAAAAAATGACAAGGGTAAATCACTCAAATGATTACAAATTGCATACATTGTCGTCGGACGAATTAACGAAAATCTTAATGGTAGGTCCCATGGCAGCCACTAACCCTCATACCAAATTTGAACATCGTAGGTCAATTTGTTCGGGAGTTATGCTGACCACAGACACACGCACACACAGACAGACAATTTTTCTAGATCATTTTTTTGAAATCAGGATGTTCCAAAAACGTGGAGAAATGCAAAAAAAAAATTTTTTTACCGAATTCTCTACTTTCATTACCCTATGTATATATACATATGGGTAATAATTGAAAGTAAAAAGTGATATAGAAAAAATTTCTGTCTGTGGACAGCATAACTCCCGAACAAATTGACCTATACGATGTTTAAATTTGGTGTATGGGTTGGTGATGTCCCAAGTACCTACCATTAATGTTTTTTTTTAAAAATTGCCCATGCGCATAAGAGAGCTGCTATTGGAAAAATCATATTTTCCAATGATTGCTTAAAAACGTCTCGAATGATTTTGATCAAAATGACTGCAGTAATGCCTCTTAAGGTGTTCTAAACATCCCCATCTCCAAAATTTCCGTATAAATGCTTTGACGTCGTAAAAAGTTGAAAAACGAATGCCTTCAATGCAGATGAGTTCTCTTTGCTTGAACATAGTTCACCAACGATCATTTTTTCTCCTTTTCTCAGTTTCACTTATACGAAGGAATAAATAAGAATTATCGCAAAAAGTATTGCCAAACTGCCTATTTTTTCCAAGCAAATGATGAAAATATAAAAACGATATATGACCCAAATCCACATCAGTAGTATATATAGTGTAATTGAAAGTTGTGCGATGTTCCACACCCCTAGTTTCTAAATGAATGATGAAAATATAAAAACGGTAAATGACACAAATTCACGTCAGTATTATCGTGTGATTGAAAGTTGTACGATGTTACATCCTGATCTCAAAAAGAGATCTAGAAAACAATGTATGTCTGTGTGTACGTGGTCGGTATAACTCCCAAACAAATTGACCTACGATGTTCAAATTTGATGAGCAGGTTGGTGATGGCACTGGGACCTGGGAATTATCGCCAATTGGCAATTTATTCTTAATGAAAATTGTAAATCACACCACGACAAATTAGAATGCAATGACCAATATTAAAGTGTAATCGAAAGATTTGTATTGCACCGCATCAAAGTACAAACTTTTTCATAAGAATGCACTTTTTTTTAAGACTTTTGTCGAGTTTTTCGATCATTTTCCCATAATGGTACACCGTAGAGAAAAATTGTCTTGTAAAAAAGTTGTAGAACTATTAATTTCCATTCAGTTTCATACAAGTTATTTTCTAGAACTAATAACAAAGGAGCTACTTTGCTTTGAAGGTTTATGAGGTTATAACATAAAAATTTATGTATTGGAAGAAAAGGGGTGTAAAAATAGTTTTTATAACAAATCGTGACAGGTATAATAAAAAATAAAACAATGTAGGTATTATAATAATAGCATTGGAAAATAGAAATATTAAAATAATTGTTTATATCTAATAACGGTAATATCAATTTTGCCGTGGTCAACCAAAAACCTTTTGCATTTTGAATTGTTTTCATTTTACTGATTATATCTTTTTACCAATGAATTTTAGAGGAAAAAAATGTATAATAGAGTATCAACTTTTGAACAACTTATATATGTATGCATGCAAAGTTTGTTTTGTATAACTATTACTGATCATTATTTATGATGATGCTGATTAGGCATCAGCATCAAAGTAAAATTTTTTTTGCAAAAATGCAACTTTTTAATTTTTTTTATATTAACTTCGATTTAGTTTGTTTGTGGCTGCTGGGAAAATCCATGGAGGCAAATTAACCCACTTGCCGTCATACAATCGGTCTGAAACTTAGCAGATGGAATAAATGCCAATGCACCTATAAAGTTTTGGGGGCTGTCACTACAGAAAGTATCGATATAAAATATCAGAAATAAAAGATAATTGAACTTGAATGCGTAAATTCATTGTGGAGAGTGGTCCAGTCAATTAGGCGTTGCGTAGTAACACTGTAAAATAATTTTAACGACTCCTTCCTGTTGCAAAAATTGTCTTAATCAGAATAAATAAATATATTTGAACGTGAATGCATTAATTCACTTTTATTAATAATTCATTTTTATTATATAATTTTGAAACGTGGCTTGCCGCATACTTTGTTATAAGGGATGTTTTTAATACTTCAAATTAGATGCAAACACCAAGCACAAGCTGGCAACAGAATCAGTACTATGTTAATAAATGGGAAGAAAATCGACTTGATTGAAGATAAAACTCTCAAAAGCATTATAGCACTGATTCTGTTAACTTCAATAATTGTTTCAGAATATTTATACACCAACTTGCCGTCATCTAATCACGCTGAAATTCGACTATAGATTCACCGTTGATAAGGCTGCATTAGCATTACATGAAGTTTTGAGGTCTGTGTCAGTAAAAGGCCGCTTTTTAAACATGCCTTAATTTAATGGATTACTAATTAACCTACTTCCCATCATCTAATAGCACTGAAAGTTGGCTAGTACACTCATTGTAGATGGCAATGCTTTCCATCAAGTTTTGGGACTGTCACGAAAAGGTAACTTATTGCCTAACATCAAACTCATCAGTTTTTACTCACATTCTATTCCCCAGATACCAAGCTTAATTCAAACATGGTTAATTTGGTGATATTTAATGACTGTAAGCTTGCCTTATTAAGGTTGACGAGATAAAATCTTCGGAGGGCTAATTAACCCACTTTCTGTCATCCAATCGAGCCGAATCTTGGCAAATAGACTAGTTGTGGACGACAATATATTCAGTTTTGTGGGCATAAAAGAAGTTAGTAAATGGTTCTGAATGGATTTTTTGTTCGTAGAGATTAAATACCAAGAAAACTTGATTCGAGTTCAATAAGTTGCAATTGCACACAAAAATTGGCAATATATAAAGAATTTATGTTAAAACTTTGTTTTTATGAGTTATCTAATTAAGATTCTTGTTGAGTTTTTAGATTATATCCATAACGGTATGGTCCTAAGAATGGTTAGTTGCCGAACTATAAATTTGCTACCTTTTATAAGGAAATTCATTTTATAGGAGTAATGTAACAAAAGAGCTACTCCACTCTGAGGGTTTATGAGATGAAAACCTAATTATTTGTGGATAGTATTTTTTTTGTTTAAATTTATTTGTTTAGTACTGTTATAATACAAAGCAAGTTTTAACTTTTTTTTGCTATCAAAAAATTTTAAATTTTATTTTAAAATTTGGAAAAAAAAAAAAAATCCTAACACTATGTTCTATACAAATCAGTAGGATTTCAAGAATATTTAAGGCTTAATTTCTTAATCATTAAAAGTGTTGGGAATTGTTGCCATTTAACTAGCAAATAATCATAAACAGGAATTAAGTGAATCTTTCTTTCATCAAAAACTCTTTATTTAACAGAAAACAAAAAGATAAAAACACTGAGAAGATAAGAAAAGTACCTATTGTTATTTGTAAAAAGTCTGTAGGATGTGCTTTCTCTTAAACTAGAAAATGCATAAAATTGAAAGGAAAATACATTAGCAGGTAACAAGCAGAGATTATTAATAGTATAAGAGTACTATTTGCTCTTAAGTTAAAATGTGCTGGATGTTAGAATTCAAACTATAATTCTAAAAAAATGAAAAGACTAGTATATTAAGTTATTTTAAAATAGAATGAGTTGAAAACATCAATAATATTTGACCTAAAGTAATTTTAAAACAATGGCAAAACTATAATTGGTTTCAGACATCGCAGATTTTTTATGAATTATATTTAAGTTAGAATTTAAATTTACATTTAAACAGCAATTTTTATTTATTTTATTTTTTATTACAAATGGCAGTGCTAAATTTTCAATCTTAAAATATTTTGATATGTAATAGTATTTTTTCCTTATTATTTCATATTAAAAGTGCATTGTATACATATCACTTCAATGCTTTGATGTTCTGCTGTTGATGAATTAGGTTACAATACTTAAAAAGTATGGCCTTAATAAGTAAAGCTTGAGAAAATTTTGATGTAATCAAAGTTGTAAATAGTTTGTTTGATTGAATGTGTTTTATTTTTTATCTGCATCCATCTATGATTTTAGTATAACAAACAAAAATATTAGTTTATTTGAAGTACCTAAACTAAGCCAAAAGGTTTTCAAGTAATAATAAATTATCACTTTTTAGAATTAAAATGTTATAACATACACACTATTTAAATATAAGCTTAGAGACAAAATTTTAAGCGACAAAGTGAAATCGTATTTAAATGATTGTCCTAAACTAAAAGTGATAATTAAAACGTTAAATTTGTAAAATTTCTTTGACAAAGGCTTTATTATGCATCTGATTTACCTTTCTGTTATAGTTCTGCCATGTTTTTAAGCATAACACTGTTGGCTTAGAAGCAAAACAGATCAAGACTGATGTACAGCCAGTTTAGGTAAGTAATACCTGTTACAGGGTTCCCACTCAAATCCCAGAATGAAAATCAATGATTTTTCAATGACTCTTAAGGACCTAATCAATGTTTTTAAGGACCTTTGAAAATTTGTTTTCAGGCATCATGTCTATATATAAATTTTTAATAAAGTTTATTCTGCCAAAAAAGTTAAAAATTGGTGGGTACGTAATACAAATATGTCGGAAAATTCTGATACGGCAGATACGTGACGGTCAAGCGGGGATAGCAAGTCCGAGTTGTATTTTTATAAATTTTGCAGTTGGCCACACATCTGCAAAAATTAAGAATTTTTAATGACCTCTAAGCATTTTCAAGGACTTTTAAGCACCTCAAAGCATTTTCAAGCACTTTCAATGCCTTGAAAACAAGTTCAAAAATATTAAGCACTTTTAATGACCGTGGGAACCCTGTCTTAGATATGATATTACTTTGGATGTGCAAGTATTAAATAAAAATACATACATCAATGCTTTGTTTTAAAGTAATTTCTTTAAAAGTTATTTATCTTCAGTGTGTTATCACATTAAATATATACTTTCAAAATAATGCTGCGTTTAAAGAATTTCTCCAATGATACATATAATTTTATTGGTAAAATTTGCGTCACCAACATCAAACTAAAAATCACATATTATTTAGCAAAATAGCTTTTAGTTCAATAATTTTTTTTCGTGCAATAATTTTGAAATAACGATTGAACAAAAAAATAACTTGATACAGTACAGCTTAAAATCAATATCTTTCGCAGATCTATACTAAAATATACATTACGGAATCCAACAAAATAATAATAATCTTAAAGCGCTTATTGAAAGCGAGTTGCCACATTTAAAAACAGAGTAGAAGTATATAAAGAATAAATATACAGGTATTTATATAACATATGTACACTAAATTCAACAGAGGAGTTTATAATGTTAATCTATGTCTGAATGTTACATGGGTTTGTCAACAATGGCTACTCCTGCATAACTCCGGCCGATAGTCATGAAAGACGGCAGCATGCTCCAGGAATCTGTCCTTGGGCAGTACACTTCAACTGAGGAAAGGTTAGAAGAACCGTCATCCCCCCCAACAACGTATAACAAACCATCAACAGCTATCACACCTGGAAAGCACAATAAAAACACTTTTAGTATTGTTTATTGTCATTATACTATCTACTATACAATACTTAGCAATATATAAATGATTGATATTAGTTAATATTCTAGCTCAAATATGGCTAAGATCACATTTTGTCAAAAATCTTATTTAGATCCCTTAATGCAAAGAGATAAAACTTTAGGCAAAAATAGTTTATTTTACTATCCTTCCTTTGGTTACAATTAATTGAAGGATAAAACATTGATAAGAAACAATGCTTATGTTACCATTCTTTCTAGTATTATAGTATATAAAATAATAGGCATGTTACTACAAATTTAAAACTTCTTTAATCAAGTGTTGGAAATCGAACATTAGTTTAATCAAATGCTAGTTACTTTAAGATTAAAAGAGTTACTTCAAGGTTTGATAAAGTTGAATGAAAAGTTTTTACAAAATATATATATTATGAGATTCTTAAGGGAGAAGCAATATATATCGAAAAAGTTTTGTAGATAAGGGTGGAAAAGAATTTTGACAAATTTATAATTTGGCATCTTATAGCTATCCCAAAATGAAACAGATTTTTTCTAGAGAATACAAGAAATGCAAAAAAAAAAAATTTGGGGGCTCTTTTTGGCGATATTCAAGGGTCATTTTCTTTGACCTAGATTTTTTTATTATTTCGAAGAAAATAATAACACCATTCTATTTTTTATAGCAATAACAATGCTTTCTAATGATTAAATACTGAATAATTTAAGTTAGAAGCTACATGGATTTGACATGGGCTGAAGATAGGGACATTTTAATCCTCTAGTGCTTAGTGTAACATATACCAGGATTGAAAACAGTCAAAATGTAAAAAAAAGAGGAAAAAATTCACAGTGTTATTTTGAACTACAAAAACAGTTCAATAAGAATATAATTGTGTACTAATGTGTGTACAGAACAATGGTACAGGCAGAACTTTTTTTTTCTAAAGGGGTTGTTAGGCAAGTTTAGTCTGATAGAGCCCTATAAAATCTACTAAAAATAATAAAATTGTAGAAAAAGCAGAATTTTTTCAGAGAAAAAACCCAGGATATCTGCATAAAAGCGGAAGATTTTTACTTAGGATTTTTTAAGCAGCCCAGATGCAAAAAGAAAACGAAAGAAAAAAAAAATCATTAAAAGAAAAAATCATGCACAAACAGGGGTTAAGTGGCTAAATAAATTGTAAAACTTCCAAGTACACCATGAAAAAAACACAAATGAACCTTTTCTGCAAGGCGATGGGGGTTTGTTACATATCAAGAGATAACAGCAAAACTAAATCCCCCTACCTGCATTTCTTCTGCACATCATCATATCAGCAACAGATGTCCATGCATTCGATTCCGAATTGTAGCATTCTACACTCTTCCTGACTAAGGGTCCGTCGTGACCCCCCACGGCATAAAGGAGTCCGTCCATGACCCCTACCCCAGCACCACTGCGCCTGGCAGACATCTCTGCAACCGGTGACCACGAATCCGTGTCTGGGTCATACTGCTCTACCGTTCCGAGACACTGACGCGATGCGCCGTCGTAACCACCCACTGCATAGAGGACACCTGTCAGGAGAAGGAGTTTCTTTAATGTTTTGGCTTAAATATGTGATTTTATTACAAGTTAGTTTTGAAATAAAACAGGATGGCCACAAAATTCAGGGAAAAAAGTTCGCTGGTATTTCTCTGACAGATTTCTAAAAAAATCAATGATTTTACAGGCAAACTTTATTTCAAATTTCCGCAATTTTTCTAGATGTGCAGACACCCTCATCAAAAAGGAAATGTATGTTAAGAGATAAGATGTATATTTTTTAAAAACAATTTTGGCAGTAATGAAAAGTTTAAATTATTATGCAACATCAAATTTCTAATGATTACCACCACAATTCTTCGTATAAACGACATCAAAATACAGATGAACGGGAAACACACCTTCAAAACAATAGAAAATCTCCCTGATTCTCAGGAAATTCTAAAATATTCCCTGACATTTCCCTAATTTTTACCGGAATCTGAAAGCTCCCTGATTTCTAGGTTCTGTGGCCACTCTGTAAAGGGACTGTAAATTTTATTTAGTTAATTATATCCTTAAAAAAAATATGTTTCTAAATATTTTCTTAATATAATAACCACAACATAGTAGAGTAAACATACCATTTCAAATATGTAAAGTTCATATTTCATTTATACAATATTCACAGCATTTCAATAAAGTAATTTAACTAATTAATTTAGTAAATAATTTTTAAAACACCCAAGTGTAGCGTTTGAATAAATAATATTTAAAGTTTATAGCATTTGAGTAAAATGTTAAATGTTTTTAATAAAAAAAATTTGAATTTAGTTTGAATTAGTAAAATTCAAGAAAGAGACATCAAATTTTATATTACCATTGATGATATGTCAAACTGAATATTATATTCAGAAATCAAAATTTAAAATTCAAATAAAAAACCTCATACAAAATAAAAAGAAATAAACTAAAGCGTAAATAAACTAATTGCATGATATTAAACTATATTTATCACATAGTTATCTCTGTATAAGAATAACTTAAGTGATAATATATATATAGTAAGTTTTGAAAATAAATGCAAGTTAAATATTATTACACTTTTGAAAAAATATTTTCTCTGCATTCATAAAAAGTATTTTTAAATACTTTTTTTTTTTTTTTTTTTTTGCATTGTGTTGCTTAGTTAATTGAAGATAGATATTGTTTAAAAAAAAAAAAGGCAACTGGTTCATTTCCAAAATAAAAAATCTTTAAAAAAGATATACAATGGCTCATCTACAGACAAAATTATTATCATATTTTAAAGACAAAAGCCAAGTTTAATAGGCTTTTAAGCATTATAAAGCATTTTCATGTAGTATTCATTTCTTTAAGATTCATTCTACTTGAGATTAAAATTCAAAGATGAAACCTGCTTAATTTCTCTTTCATTGATAGATAAAAAAAAAAAAAAAAAGGTTTTACTCAAAATTTACTGCCACCAGCAGTTTATTATATTTTTTCGTAGTATATTAAATGTCTCCTATATTTTAACTCTCCCTGTGTAACTAAGTTCTATAAGATCCTGATTGTTTTATACCATTTCATTTGGTAATTATTTGGCACATCCTTACACATGCATATAATACCTTGGAACATAAAATGGGAAATAATGACTGACATATTTATTTTCTAACTATTCTCATTTTATTGAAAAATTACAGATTTCTAACCATAGATTGTTAGGAATTAATAGACAGAACAGATTTTACATATCTGTAATTGTTTATATTATTATTTTTTATTAAATGTTACATTAGAGATTTAAATGCACAATTTTAACCCCCTTATCACATATATATAACTTTCAAAATGCTCTGCACCTCATTTAAAATTGTCTCAGAAACTTGCAGAATTTAAAGCTGTAAAAATTGTCCAACATAAGAAAAATTGAAAATGAGCCCAGAGATAAAGTTTTATGATTATCATTATTATTTATATTATAATCAAGGTTTACCGTTTCCAATCATCATGTTTCTCTGAAACATATGAGCCATAGTAAGCTCAAAGGAAAAATTTGGAAAAAGAAAAATTATCTAATAACTTTAATACATATTTTAAAAATCTTTTAAACTACCATACATAATAAGCAATACCAATATCCTTTATTGAAATAAAAACAAAGATTTTGCATACATATTCAGGCGAGCAAAACTATACATGAATGCAAGGTAATGCTATTCAAATGTTACAAGTTAAAAGCATATATATTAATTTGAAATACTTGGAGGAGAATGTAAACACATTAGAAAAACACAAATAATTAATAAAAACATTTTAAAGTTTTTTTTTTTTTTATTAAATACAATAAACTAATCTTACATTATAAAACCAAGATAAATCCTAAGAAAATAGAATTGCATCAGATTTGTCAGCACATAAAGAACATACTTTGCTATGAATTTTCTGGAAGCTTTTATCAGACAAAAATAAACCATAATATAATAAGTAACAACAGACATGCTAAGATTGAGGAAAACAGCAGTCACTAACCATTTAGCACTCCAACGCCTACGCTGCTCCGCCTGGTGCTCATGGGAGCAATTGTTTTCCATTCTTCTGCTCTGATATCAAAACACTCGGCGCTGTTCAGACCAGTGGAGCCATCAAATCCACCGACGGCAAAAATGCAGTTGTTTAAGACGGCTACACCCAGAGTGCTTCTACGGGCTTCCATGCTTGGAGCTTGACTCCACTGGAAAGTAAAATACGTCGGTTTCAAAATGTGGATTCATAAAAATTATTCTTTTAATACATTACTATTTGTTATGCCAAAAAACATTTAAATGTTTTTTTTATTGTAATTACAGTAACAATCATATTACCAGTAGTATTGTTACAAAACAGCTCGAATAGTAAAATTATGCAGGCAAAATAATTACTAATGATACTTTCTTAATTTTTAATTTAGATTAGATGCTTTATAAAATAGAGTGACATCTTTCACCTATAAAGGCAGAATAAACATTGCCCGATTTCGTATAAAAATAGTTTTGGTGGTTTTCTTTAAAGTTAAAAAAAAGTTATTTCTAAATTGGGATTTGACAGCTAATATTTGATTTGAAGAAATATTTTACTGCAAATTAATATTAAAAATAATTAATTATGAACTGAGCGCTACTCGTTACATTTAAAAACTTGTAGTAAACACATTTATATTAGCCACAGGGAGTTCTCAGCAAACCACAGCCTTTAGTGAGCTAGTTTACACAAACTACTCTCTGTGCTGATATTGGTTACAAACGGAATTGAATAAAGATTGATATTAAATCAATACTTTCATAAAAACATTTTAAATTATTAAAATTGTTTTCTTTAATGGGAAAAATCAATAATTATCACACTTATTAACTAATAATATTGTTAGAATACACTTTTTTAACCAAGTCCACCATCAAGCCAACATTACCAAAGAATTTAAATACATGCAAGAACAATTCAAGAGCATATATACTTGATCTCGTATGGGATCATACACATCAACAGTTCTGACTCGCAAGGATCCATTGAATCCGCCTACAGCATAAACAGACCCATTGAGAACGGCTAAACCAGCCCTACATCGACGCGTTGGCAACTCGGCCAGATGGTACCAGCGCTCCTCCTTGAAATCGTAGCACTCAACACTGCGGATGGCTTTTGGGGCTTGACCACCAGCCACAAGAAGGATCTGAAAGGTTAAGTATGTAGTTTGTATATTTAAAGGTGTTTTAAGATAACAGTCAAATACAGAACTATTAGTAAAATAACTGTTAAGGTTTACTATGCATTGAAAATTATCTTATATACAAATCTATATAATTGATAGGACATATTTTTGTGACAGTCACTCCTCCTGAAATAATTAACCGATTTTATGATCAAGATCTCATTTGAAAGGACTTGAATTGGGGTAGATGTACCAAAAGAATTTATTAATTAGTTTGATTTCAATATTTTAAAATACTGTGCTATCAAACATGCTTCTACTACTACAGTGTTTTATGATAATCCGAATGGCAACTTAACATTATTTGAGTTTGAGTTGATAACACATGACCAGCAATTTTTATATGTTAATAACTACTCACTTATATTGGATTGATCAACCTTCTCACAAATACTATTCAAGCATTTTATATGTACTTTAATGTTTAGTTATGGAGAATCTGCAGCTGGATCTGTTTCTGGGAAATTAATAGGATAACATGCCTTTACTACTAGTGTTTTATGATAATCTGAATGGCCACTTTTAACATTATTTGAGTTTGAGTTGATAATACCTGACCAGCAATTTTTAGATGTTAATAACTACTCACTTATATTAGATTGATCAACCTTCTCACAAATACTATTCAAGCATTTTATATGTACTTTAATGTTTTGTTATGGAGAATCTGCAGCTGGATCTGTTTCTGGGAAATTAATAGGATAACATGCCTTTACTACTAGTGTTTTATGATAATCTGAATGGCCACTTTTAACATTATTTGAGTTTGAGTTGATAATACCTGACCAGCAATTTTTAGATGTTAATAACTACTCACTTATATTAGATTGATCAACCTTCACACAAATACTATTCAAGCATTTTATATGTATTTTAATGTTTTGTTATGGAGAATCTGTAGCTAGATCTGTTTCTGGGAAATTAATAGGATAACGCTTCAATATTTGTACTCCTGTTAAAGACAATTATCAAGCATTCTTTGTTTTCGCATATTAAATTCAAGACACATAATTTTTATCTAAAATTTGGAGGAAAAAGGGAGAAGGGGGGGGGGGGGTGAGCATTAGCAGCAAATTGGAAAATTTAGATGATGAAATTGCAAGTAGTAGGTAAAAAAAAAGTAAGGGAGCTGCTTTCTCCCTCCCTAAACCTACTCCTAATCTTAACAACTGAAGTCACATGCCCATTGAGATTTAGGTCTTGCCATCTATATATATAGAAATTTTGAGATCGTAAAACTAAAAGAAAAATTGCCCTTATCCGAAAGGTTTTGAAAAACCTAAAATATGTTCTACTTTTAAAAGAAACACAGCCTACAATCCAGTCTTGTAGAAAGTGGGAAGACCTGTTGTGCTTTCTTCAATGCTCTGCTGACAGCTTTAGAACTAAATACAGGGTGGCCACAAAATTCAGGAAAAAAAATTCACCCTGATTTCCCTGACAGATTTTCCAAAAAATTCTCTGATTTTAGGGTAAAATTTTTTTAGGTTATCCAGATGTCTAGACACCCTGATCAAATAGAACATGTAAGCTAAAGAGATAATATGCAATTTTTAAAAAAATAGTTTTGCTGGTAATGAAAAGTTTAAATTATTCCATAACATTAAACTTCTAATGGCTTACCACTACAAATCTCCAAGTAAATAGCACCAAAATATGGATGAACATGCCTTAAACAATAAAAAATTTCCCTGATTTTCATGAAATTTTAAAAAGTTTCCCGACATTTCCCCGAATCAGAAAGCTCCCTGACATTTCCCTGATTTCCCGGTTCTGTGGCCACTTTGTAAATAAAATCCTAAGGATAAAAAATGTAAGCAAAGAAAAGTAACTGTATGAAAAATCTGAGTCATTCACTTCACTTTAACAGAAAACATATTTCATTATACTTGGTGTGATACTTGCAATAGATTTGCCCAGTTTTCATAAAAACCTAAATGTCATGATGGGGTTGAGAGGGATTCTAAAGCAAAAATTGTTTCGAGTAAGTTTTTAGAGCTGTTCCATCAAATAAGAAAATATTGCACTTGTAGAAATGATGAGATCATCTTGTTAAATGGCAGAAGTAATTAAGAAATTTCGAAGCAAAAATATGAATGCTCTTTAAAAACAGGAAGAAAGGCTAGCTAAAGATCAGACTTTTAAAAAGAATTTATTATGACATACTTTCAATAATTGTCACTGGGGCAGTTCCATATGTTGCACAAAATAGTGAAAACATGAAAAAAGGCTTTAAGAGAAATTGAAGTTCTTTTCAAGGTATAATACAAAAGTTATTGAAATAAATATGGTTTGGAATATACCATTTGACCATTAAAAAGAGTATTTTTTAAAAGTAATTTACCAAATAAAAATATATAATTTTCTTTAAGAAATTTGAAAAGAAAGGCAGAAGTAGACTTGGGAGAATACAACTAAAAACATCAGGGATCCAAAAAATTAACAATGCACATGAATATAATGAATGCAAATCCAACAAATCAAAATTCCTCGTGTTTTTCCATGTCAACTCTAACAGGTGGCAGCTACGGCAATCTACCAAGACCATATCCGATATTCTTGCAATGATGTAGCATAAGAGCTTAACTTCTGACCAGTGGACTCATTGTAAAGACCCCCTCCAACAATTCTTTGAGTTACCTAACTCAATCGTAAAAATACTTTTAAATAATATAACCCATAAAAAGTTTTTATATAAATCCTTTATCTGCATTGCCAATTTTTATATTCATTAACAAAGTGTTGTTTCTGTTGCCAGTGTGTGCTTGGTGATAAGATCTAATATTAAAAATATCTCTATCAGCAAAATATGCGATAAACTACTTTTCAAAATTTATTCATTAAAAATGAATGTGAATTTATGCACTCACAACCAAATATCTTTTATTTGTACTAATTAAAAATTTTTATTATTTATTTATTCAAACAATTTTAGCTTAAGAATCCAAGTTTTTAAACGATGAGTTAAATGCTATTTCAGGACAATTGGATGACGGCAAGTTGGTTAATTAGTATTCCTTAAAAGCTACCTTTTAGTGACAGCGACAGCCACTAAAATTTGACAGATTCGATGCCAAAATTAATGCATTCCATCTGTCAGGTTTCAGCCCTCACTGGATGAAGGCAAGGGGATTAGTTAGGCTTCGGCAGATTTGCCCGCCATCGATATACCCAGTCACCCACGCACACGCAAAATTGAAGTTAATATAAAGGGAAAATTCAGCCAAAAACAAAGTGTAACAACACATATATATATATTAAACATTGTTATAGAAACAGTTAGTCTTCATTGCACTTTGAAACAGATCACTAGAGAAAGAGAGCTCATTCACCAATTATGCGCACCTTTGGCCTACCAATAGGTGTCCTGGGCTTGGTCCTAGGAGTCTTATACATGACCTTCTGCTCCCCTTTCAACAGGTGGTACTTCATAGCCTCAATCAGGAAGTCCTTGCACAGGTGGTTGGATTTTAGCAGTGGTTCCTCCTCCACCCTCTGCACAAGGTACTCCTGTGATAGCAGCGGTAGTCGCACATGTTCAATGAGCTGAGCCAGGTAGTCCTGCCTGTTCTGGAGGTCGTTGTTCACCCACGACATCACAGCTTCGAACACCTGGGTGGAGGAGATAGGGATGGAGTAAAGAGTGAGTTTTCAGCCAGGGGGGGCCACATAATTCAGGAAAAAAAAGTTCCCTGATAGATTTCTAAAAAATACTCTGATTTTATGACAAACTTTATTTTAAATTTCCTCAACTTTTTCAGATATGTAGACATCCTGATCAAATAGGAAATGTATGCTAAAGAGATAATAAGGCAATATTTTTAAACAGTAATGAAAAGTTTAAATTATTCCGCAACATTAAACTTCGAATGATTATTTTGATCTTAGGGAAAAAAAAAAAAAAACTTCTAATGATCTTTGGGGAAATGGTGCCAAAATACGGATGAGTGGAGAAATATCCGTCAAAAACAAAAGGAAATTTCCCCGGATTTTCTTAAAACCCCCCCAAAAAACCACCAATTTTCAGGTTCTGTAGCCACTCTGTTTCAATTGTTGTATTTATACAGTAGCGTGTATTGTCTCTGTTATGAATGTTGTACACGTGATATAATAAGATAATTTAAATAGAACATTTCTTATCCTTGTGTTACTTGGGAATTTTATCAGGATGGCCACAAAATTCAAGAAAAAAAAGTTCCTTCATAGATTTCTAAAAAATTCTCCAATTTTACGGCAAACTTTTTTTTCAAATTTCTGCAACTTTTCCAGATGTGTAAACACCCTGATTAATAGAAATATGGTAAAGAGAAAATATAGTTTAAAAAAAAAAAATATTTTGGTGGTGATGAAAAGTTTAAATTATTACGTAACATTAAACTTCTAACTATTACAACCACAATTTTCTTTCTAAATGGTGCTAAATAGGGATGAAAGGGGAAACGCATGTTCAAAAATTTCCCTGATTTGCAGGTTCTATTTCAACTCTCTCTATGGAGTTTCAAGTGTTTTTTTCTTCTTCTTTTAAACTGTTGCTTGTTGGATTTCTAGAAAATAATAGGCTACACCTTCAATATTTGAGTACCTAAAAGGAGTTACCACATGCTAATTTTTTTTATTTTTCATTTATAATGTACAGTAAATACTTATCATTAAGAATATGATCTTTTCTAAAATATATTTTATGAGGAGATTATCTGACTTATTTCAGTCTGAAAATATTCATTAAATAAATCTTCACATTTTTTAGAAATGGGTTTTGGCAAGTTTAAACGAGCAGGGACGCCCTAGTATTTCTTTATATAATATCACTAAATGTCCGCTAACATCACCTTGGATTCCAAAATTTTCTGGAAGAAGGTTTAATTCATTAAAACAAATTTTGCATGAAGAGAGGATTTAAGGGATGCGGAAGAGAAAAGAAACTAAATGCTAAAAATTTCTTGAATGGTTTAAATTTCTAAACTGTTTGTTAGATGAAATTTTTAAGTGAATGATATGTAATTGGAGAACATATAAAAATATAGTAGCATAACACCAAGCTAGTAATATCTGCCCACCATTTTAATAATCTATTACAAAACAATGCTGATAGCAAGATAATGTTAATACAGTGTATACACATTCCACATTTTCATTTAAAATATGTTTTATACTATGAAGTATAATAAATGGATGTGTTTTATGTTTATAATAAAGTATTTAGAGTTGATGAAATTTGAATTTTTTTTATAAAATAACAAATATGGTAACCACTAATATATATTTAAATAATTTGCTATAAGCAAAACATAGCTAAAACTATAGTGAAGCTCAATTTAACTTGTGCGGGGACAAGATATACATTACAAGGGGTGTAGTGAGTTTTCTAAAAAAAGTAGGTAGGAATTGTAGGGATAATTCCAAAAAACGTTACAGGTAAATTCAAAAATTTTAGGGATATTTCTTTTAAAGTTGACATGGGCTCCTAACACAGCCATTCCTTTCAAAGCATATTTCAATACGAGTAAAAAACTGCTAATTTTCAAAAAATTTAATTATTAATAATAAAAATCCCTATCTGGCTTTTTGCGGGTTTTGAAGTAAAATCGGGAAATTTTTTAAGTTTATTTTTTATTTTTTAGAAATTATCGAAACATTCAATTGAAATTTTTGTAATTTTAGGGAGAAACAAAAATTTAAGGAATATTAGGAATTTTAAGGCGAATGCGATCTCTGACATTATATAGGATTGGTTCTACAAAAAGCAGATTCAGACTGAGCACATCAGGTTTCTAAGAAAAAAAATTAGGCATAAACCAATTTGCATTTCCAGAAACTGTAGATAAATCTACAGTGGATGTGAAGGACATTATTATGGTTCTTCCGGATCCAAGTATAACTATTCCAAGTTTTTTATTAGAGATTTTGCAAAAATATAAATAGAACATGCATTTTATGTTATTCAACAACAAAAATATATTTAACGTCAATTATAATTTTTTTTTATTTATAGTTATAAAATTTATTACAGTTAAAAGAAAATAAATAAATGCATTTCAAACTTAAATAGTAGGCAATAAACAAATGAAAGATTACAATACCAATTTAAATTACCAAATAAACAAAAATCAGAATTGGTATTTACTTAGTTTTTATTAAATAAAATATAAAACTGTTTTAGGCTTCATATAAGTAAAATAAGTCATTATACTACATTAAGTATTACAAATATTAATAAACTTTATAAATAAGTCCCTAATATAATATGCACACTTAAGTATAACATATTCCATAAGCACCTTTCATATACAATTTTCACAAAAGTTATACCTTTTCTTCAGATGGCACAGCAAGTTTATCACTTGAAATTAGCTTGCAGACTTGAGTAGGAGATAAAGCCAAAAACTCCTCACTTTCTACAACCTCCCTAAGGAAAATTAAACTTTTTTTATAATTTAAAAACCATGTATTCAAAACAATGATTATAAATAATCATTAAATTGTAATTGCTAATAAAAAACCCAATTTACTAAACTAAGATAAATATTAGTTTTTAAAATTTAATTAATTTGGAATTTGTATTGCCATTTATTTCAATTTGTTTTGAACATCATTATGAATTTTATGGTACAAATGCAATTAATTCAAATTAATTAAGCTCAGGAAATTACAGTTGAAAATAAATAAGATAAATCTTTTTAATTTGAACAGAATACCAAACTTTGGAAACATTGGATACGTAATTTTTAAAAAAAAGTATTCAAGTTTGGCATTGAGAAAGTGTATTCACTTTTCCTTTAATACAACTGTGTTTGTAGTGTAGGAGCAGTATTTTACAGTTTATGTTTAGGAATAAGTAAAAAGATCGGGTAATGTGACAATGATTTATATTAACACAACCACATTTACATGCAATAAAAAGCTTTTACTTATTTACTACATTCAAAGCTGTTTGATTAATATACTTATTTGTGCCATACAAGTTACACTTAATCAAAATGTATATAATATTTTAACAGAAGATTAAATAAAATCTTTGCTTAGACGTTAGCTTGAAAAATAATTGTATGCTAATCAACTACTTCTAATAATTCATCGGCATGAAATTCGCTTTAAGATTGATGGGAATTATTTACCTGCCAAAACTTATTTATTAAAAAAGCCTTCCACTACAATAACAGTTGATAAAAGGAAGAAAAAAAAATATGATTGAAATTTTTTATCATAAGTATTCTCTCATTAAAAGTTGCTATCCTATCTTCAATTACTCAAAAAGCTACTGTATTTGCTTTACATCTGATGATGGGAAAATGATCATTTTAGAGAGAGCACAGGAAAACTGTTACCCCCCTCCCCTTCATACAGAGAACAAGAAGTTTTATTTGATCTGCAGAGAAGATTACTTTTCATTTTCTTTAGAAGAACATATAAACACAGGAAAGTCTTGGAGGTCGAAAAATTCCATATTATAGCTAACCCAATTTGTAAGGTGTGATATAATGGACTGGCATTGTATGAATGCTGACAAATCTGTATTATTTATATAAAAATCATGTTGTGTTAAATTACCTTAAAAAAAAAAAAAAAAAAAAAAAAAAAAAAAAAAAAACATTAGGCTGTTTTTGAAATCTTAAAAGAAATTTAAACTTATTTTTAACAGGAGGCACAGTAAGTTTTCTAAAAAAATAAAGTGGAAATTTTAGGGATAATTTCAGGAACACTTAAGGGATAATTCCTAAAAATTTTAGGGATATTTCCAAAAACTTTTACTTTTAAAGCTGACAAAAGGCTCTTAACACAGACATTCTTTTCAAAGCAAGCTTCAATACCCTAAAAAAAACTGTCAATTTAAAAAAAATTTAATAATTAAAATCTCAGAAAAGATTTTCTCCTATGGAGGAATAACTTTTTGTTTTTTGAGGATTTTGGAGACAAATCGGAGAATTTTTGAGGTTTTTAATTTTGCTTTTAGGAATTGTCGAACAACGCAAGTACAATTTCAGGGAACAAAAATTTAAGGAATATTAGGGTCAATGCAACTCCTGTTTTACTATATTTATATGGAGTCTGCATAATGCAAAGAAGTTAAGACATTTTAAATTGAGATAAATTTAGAATATTTTCTTCCTTTTTAAGAGTATTTGCTCTTTACTCTTATAATTCGGTTTTCTATAGATTGTCAGTAATATAAATAATTAATAGTTTAAAAAACTAAAAAATACGCTTTAATAGAAAAGTGAACTAAAAAGTAGAAAATAATTTTAAATAAGTTTGAAATAAGAGTAGAGTGATTAATAAGAAATATTTATTTTATCGTTAAAAAGCGTGGGGTGCTTGATGTCAATTGTTGAAAATATTTAATGACAGATATTGGTAAAAGTAGAGCCATTATGAAAATATCTTAAAAAACAGCCCACGCTTTTTTACGATAAAATAAATATTTCTTGTTAATCACTCTATTCTTATTTCAAACTTATTTAAAATGATTTTCTACTTTTTAGTTCACTTTTCTATTAAAGCGTATTTTTTAGTTTTTTAAACTATTAATTATTTTCTACTTTTTAGTTTGGTTTTCTATTAAAGCGTGTTTTTTTAGTTTTTAAACTATTAATTATTTTTTCTGTAAACTATAATTTTTTTTTAGTTAGTGTACAAAACTCTCCAGTTGTTTCTGCCAATAGTCACATGCTTGTATCAAATTTAAGTCATGTGTATGCCTTAGTACACACCGTATTACTTGGCACCAAACACTACCGTGTCTCTGAATATGAAAAATCACTAATCCTGAAGATCCTGGTAAGGATAATGCGACTAAAAAAACACGCTTTGTATAACCGTTGTTCAAACGATAAATCTTTCAAACGGCACACCAGGGTTTGATTCCGGAGAAGGTTGGTTGGTTGGTTGGAATTTAACGGAGCAAGGGCAACACGAGCTAATCCTTGTGATAAAGTGACAAACTTATTGAATTGTCATCGGTCCTTAATAAGTATGCCAATTTTCAAGTTAATCCGACGTTTTGAAGGGGGGTCAAAATCATGTTCAAAGATTCCGTTACATACTAACATACATACGTCTGAAGCTAATAAAAGCGTATTAAAAAGTAAGCAAATTGTTGAAGACTCAGAACCAAATTGAGTGACAATAGATATGTATTCAGAAAATCTATAGCCAGATGTCTCTAACTTTGACAGCATCTGATTTATACATAAAACAATTCAAAAACCAGAGTATGTACTCACACAAAATGCTGCTCTGTATAGCAGTCGGCAAAACTGAGCAACTCTAAGCAGCCATGCAGGTCTGCGAATGCTCGAATACCAAGGCAGTTGGAAGGGTGCAGCTGACCTTGTAAAAACTCACAGCAGGCATCACGGACATCCGTCAGTTGTAAAAGATGAGCAGCAGGCAACAAAACCTAAAAATGCATAGGAACAGTCACTACTAAGACATGCACACAAAGCATACAGATTGTATCGAGTAAAATGACTTTCTATGGAGTTTTGCCATTAATATATAAAATCCACCTTTCTTAATAGCAACTTATTTAAGATGGATTTTGAACGATCTCATGACCAAAAACAATTCTATAGTGCAAAGTGCAGTAGAAAAGATCAAGTTAGCAAAAATGAATCAAGATAGCGAAATACTTTTTAAAACTATATAATAAATTAACTAAAAAAAAATATGAATACAGATAATATCTATATCTTTAATACTTAAATATTTGAAGAAAATCTAAGAAAGAGTGCTATAGGGAATGATTAAGATAAAATTTAGAATTTTCAAATTTGTACCTACAAATTTGTACACAACAAAAATAAGAAATTACACCTTCTTTGTTAATAATTGTTATTCATTCAATGTATTTAATAGTTTGTTAGAGTACTAAGAAGAAAAGATAGGTCTAAAAGGTATAAAAAGATTTGTCCACATTGATGAGTACTGTATTCATTAAGACTTGAGAGATGTCTATATATAATCAGAAATCTGGACTAATACTAAATTAGAAAGATGGTACGAGTTTGAATTTATCATCTTGAAAAGTATTTCATTGATTTGCATACTTATTTTAATGCTAAGAAGTTTATTTACCTTGTTATTTTAAGCAACTCACCATTGTGATTAATACAATGAAAGTGCTGTATAATAATACACAGAACTTCGAGTGTCATTTGAAAGTCTAGGAGTAATTAACAACTGATTGCTCCTAGTGTTAACCGCACAAACTTAAAATTAATTTGATCCCAACAAAAAATACAATTTCAACATATTTAAAAAGTTTTATAGAGAAAAGAAGGTTTTATATATATATATATATATATTTATTATGATTATCTTTTTTATATAACAACAGCTTTACTGACCCTTCTCAAAACCTCATTTTAGAAAAAAGAACCTTTTAAAAAACAACCTCTACAAAGTTAAAAAAAAAAAAAAAAAAAAATCTTTTTACTTGATACATATTTATTTTGCTGAATTGCTATTTTCGTGAGAACATTTATTCTTCATCAAGCATTACACAATAAAAACAAGTCAAGTTATAAAAATCAACTGAAATAGATTTATTTGAAATCAATTTGATAAGAATGAACAGAGTAATTTAGTAGGTGTATATAATAAACCCAAAGAGTAAATAACAAAAAACTACTTCTGAAACCAGTGTTCTATAAACATTTACTTAACACTGTATGAATACTTATCGACGAAAATTTGCATCGAAAAAAATAATATATTTTCTTAGAGCACTTCAGCAAATATGTTCATGCTTTGCATATACTTTTAAGTTTATTTTTATGAATGTATATATAAGGAAATTAAGAAAGCATCTCTTGAATTATACAAACTCCTATTTTATTTTTCTTATACCTCTTGAGCAGGGATTAAAATTTAGTACTCAATACTCTTAATCAAAAGTGTGAATCATGTTTTTAAAATCACACAAATGAGAATGTACCAGGTTATAATATCATGAAATGAGTATAAAATGAAATCTACTTCTTAAGCATGTTATAGCAAATAACAATTTATAATAATGTAGGTGTATTTTAAAAGCATTGTCTGGCTGTAGTTAGTTGGTAGAGGGTAAAACAGAGGTCAACTGATTTGAACCAGTTGTTGAGATAAGATAAAGGTTGGAATACTCATATCCTCAAGTCAACTAAATAGCCAGAGACAAACAGTATTGATTTCATAAGAAAAAACTAAGCAAATAATATAATTTATCAAAAAATCTTATTTGATTTAAATCAGTGAATTAAACAAAAAAAAAAAACTTTTTATTTAAATAATTGACAAAGTTCTTCCACAGAGACCTTCATAAAATATTGGAGGAAGTGGTTAACAATGTTAAAAAACAAACTTTTATAAGAGACTTTTATGAAAGTTGAGTTCTTACAGTCACAATCCATATTCCTCTATAAAATTTGTTTAAAATGTAATGTTGGCCTAATCATGTTCTAAAGAAGAAATTTTTAGATTTTCCCCAAATTATTTGGAAATTAATTACTTTTCCCAAAAACAGGACTCTTTAACCCGCTGTCCAATAGACCGGGTTGTAATATATTCCTATAGCAGCAGACCAGCATGCGATCTCGCGGGTTAAACATCCTTAAATAGATCTTATTATTCCTGATATTTTACGTCCTATATTTTGCTTTATAACGAGTTTGGAATCTCAAATATCCATAAAATATTTGACAAATTAATAGTTTCAACACTGAGTGATACTTTGCCACATACTAATTCAATACAAATTATACAATTACAAGAATTCAAAATGTGAAATTTTGTGTGTTCATACCTGTACATTATCTTCAGTGACTTGTATTTCAGAAGAATAAACATAATCTACCAAGAGTTGTAAAGCTTGACCATCCACACCTTGTATGGTTATTTTCTCAGCTTTGCTTTCAGTGAAACTTGTGAACATTGCATAAAAGTATGGACTACAGGATGCTAATACCATTTTGTGAGCTGGAATTTCTACACTATCAGCAACTAGAGTCACATCACAAAGAAGGTTTTGTCTGAAAAAAAAATGCACATGCTTTACAGATACATAAATTACCCATGAAGTAGAAGACAGTAAAAAAAGATCCAAATGATGCACTAAATTTCCCTGCTGAAATCATGCGCAATGCAGTTTCTAAAGAGGTTCTTCATTAAAAACATTTTTTTTTTTTTTTATCATTTCATAAATATACAAAAAACAATTTTCATTTGCATAACATAAAAAGAAAAATTGATGTAAGTATTTCGTATATATTAAATTAAAGTATTTGTTATACACCTCATTTTAAAAAGGGCACTTTACAATTTTTTAGTTAAGAGATATTTCTCAAAATAGTTATTAAGCTGTTAGCTTTTTTTTTTATTAAAAAACAAACAAAAACATTTTAAAACTGAAAAAAGGCTAAATTGTTTTTAAGTTTAAGGTTAGTGTCACCCAAATGATATTTTCTTGCAGTTGTTATATAAAAAAATTCTAATAAGTATGTTACTATAAAAATACAACTCCAAATCTAGTGAAATATTATTCTAGGTTCATCCACATTTCAAATTTTATCATTCAATAAATAATTATTTAAATTTTTTATTTTAAATTAACATTTTGGCTTGTTTTAAAAAATCCACCCAACATTTGTAGTACATTTTGTAAAACAAACTTGTTGCCATTTTACCATTTAGAATTTTTTTTTAATAATATTTCTTCGGAAAACATGTTCATTGAGGGATTTGAATCGTCACTTTAAATCATTGTGTGTATGTTGTATCTGTTGTCATTAAAGCGTAAGAATTGTAATCAAAGTATACATAGTAAGTGCACCCACTTCCTGAGAATATTCATGACTTCAAATGCCTTCTGTGTATGCTGGGGGTTCTTGTAGGGGGGTTTGTCTCCGCAGCAGGCTTCTGGCAGAGCAGCGAGGGGGGCTCCACGGTTGCGCGAAAGATCCATTTTACGTGGTTTAGCATCTTCTAGTTCACTAATGCTACAAAACAAAAAGATATAGCAATGTTAGAACAGGATTCCCACGGAAATCGGAGAATGAAAATCAATTGACTTTTCAAAGACCTAAGTAATATTTCTTAAGGACCTTCAAAATTTGTTTTTCATACATCCGGTCTTTAAAGTTTGACTTTACAGCTACTAAGCCTAGAGTATTAATACCAAGATCTTACAAGCACAATTTGCACTCTGCCTTATAAACAGACTTTGATCTTTTGGTTCAAAAATGTAAACACTAATCTCACGTGCTCGTTTCACAGAGTACATCAGTGTAACAAAAACAATTTGATTTTTGCTCCACCAATCAGCCAATACGAACCAAATGATTGGCAAGTTGATGCATGCGTAATACAAATATACCAGAAAATTTTGGTGTGGCACAGATAAGAAACAAAAATCAAGAACTTTTAAGGACCTCTAAGCATTTTCAAGTACTTTGCACTTAGATTCATCAGCAATTGTAATAAGTTGTTCAAACGATATTTTTAATGTTTAGAAATAAGTTGTATATACATTAAATCACTACTTTAGAAATAAATTTAAAATGCAGCCTATAATTTAAGTTTAATTAATAATTTTTAATTATTTTAAAACATTAATACATTTATTAGTTTCATATAAAAACTTATTGTTGATACTTATAAACACTTCATTAGTTTTTAATTACAAGATTTATTTCAAAATACATTAGAACTTATTCCATCTATAGATTTTTCATTTAGTGAATCATTTTTTAAAAAAGTAATAGAAAGAATAGTTGAATTGTTCAGCTAAAAATAGAAGTCATTTACAACATCAGACAATTTGAAAAAATCTAATTATAAATAAATAAAAATACAATTTTAAATAATTTTTTACAAAACCAATGTGGTTTAAAGCATGCCAACAATGCATTTAACTACAAGATAACCTAACTTGTTGATAGGCACCAAAAACTGCCAAGTCTGAAAGTTGGTGCAATTATTATCCAAACTGAATTTTTTACACGATAATATCTTAACCTCATGAAATTTTATATTTATTCATTAGTTCGAGGGTTGCTATAGTCACTTTATCACGAATCAGAAGGTTATTAGTTTGAATGAGTCTAGTTTTATATGGTACCCGTCTAACGGAATAGTACAACTTTAACTAAAACTTATACACAATTTTCAATGTTTCTTTATGTGTATTATGAGATTTCCCCCATAGCAAAAAAAAATTTCTTTGTTCAGACAGACATGATGCATTCCTGTGTATCTCTACATATTTTAAAAAAGTAAGTTACTTCTACAGGGTTACTATATTAATCCTGAAATTTATGCTGTGACTTCATGTATTCGTATAGTAGTAATTGTCTGAAGATCTCATGGAAAATGACAAGCATTTGTTTTATATATTTAGTTTATGTGTTGTGCATAAAAAATGTAATTAAACAATGATGGCAATACATTAATTTAGGGTTTTTCAAACACTATAGGTATTTAAATGTTTAATAAATTTGTTGAATGACATCTATTGCAAGTTTTAGAATTCAAAAATAAACACAGAATTAAATAAAAATTATTGTCATTAGAGAATGTTTCAGATATGAAAAACCTAACTGTTTTATATAGATAACAGCTTGGCCTTCATTACATCTAAAAGTCGAGTTAAGTAAATAGTAGTAGCAGAATTTTTAAACTTTTAGGAAATTTTAGCTGCATTGTTATATTTATTTGGAAAAGACACATTCAAAAAAATTAAAATAATCCAGAAAATAGTCTATTATAATTTCATATCTAATTCTGCTTTTTATGCAAACTAATTGTAGATCGGAGTCATGTCAATATTATGACACTTTTATCATGAACGATAAATAGAGGATTAGTTTTCACTAAACAAGATTTCTCAACATCTTTTCAATAACATAGAAACTGTGTCAGATGGTTTCGAAATCTAAACCGAGGACAAGTCATACACAAACAGTATCGAGTTAAATATTTACATAACGAAATGTTGATAACCGACATGTTATATATCAAGGGTATGTAATGTATCACCATAATGTAGAAATTTAGAAGCAAATTTACATAAATACATTCGAAATGTCGGATGTACATCCTGGATGACAAAAACAAATGCTATTTTTATATATATAAAAAAAAAGTGTTTGAAACTCACCAACTAGACATCGCTAAGAAAATTTCAAAGTAAACTTCAATGACAATCTTTTCACATCGTCATCCATAAATAGCTCGTTAAACTTGACCTACCGGTGTCGTTGATAGACCTCTTTTCATACAAACTACTGTCGCATTTATCATAAGTTTTTTTTTTACTTGTTTTATACCCTGCATTAATTCCTAGTCACAACCAGTATAAATTTGTTGCTAAAGTCAAATGCCATATTTACAATCAAGTGTTGCCACTTCTCAAAGCTAAATTGACAAATAAAAAGTAACTATTACAATAAGAAATTATAATAGAAAATCTACCAATGATAATGAGACAGTTTTGGTATAAACAGCAGAATTGGAAAACTGTTTTATGTTTTCTAATTATTTTTTAAGAAATCGAATTATTTAAAATATTTTATAACAGTGCAATATAAAATAAGTATTTTATATTAATGCTACACCACTCCTAACATGGCTCGGTGGCGCAACGGTAGCGCGTCTGACTCCAGATCAGAAGGTTGCGTGTTCAAATCACGTCCGGGTCAAATGTTATATTTTTTCTCAGTTTTGCCAACAAAATTTTGAAGTACCATTTACATTTGTTTTTCAGTGCGAAATTTTATATGTCAATATAAATTATTTTATTTTCCAAAAAACTATTTAAGACTACATTATGATGCAAACTGCAAAATTTTCATGATATCAACTTTAAAAACCATATAAATCCCTACCAGAAATTTAAAAATTATAAAAATATTACATTCATTAATGATTCGGTATATAATGCTTGAATGCAATTTTTTAAAATTTTTATTTATCAGTTTACATATAATCGAATAGCATT
The DNA here is from genome assembly GCA_963978545.1 of Linyphia triangularis. Classification (NCBI taxonomy): domain Eukaryota; kingdom Metazoa; phylum Arthropoda; class Arachnida; order Araneae; family Linyphiidae; genus Linyphia; species Linyphia triangularis. The sequence continues at coordinate 18,325,138 of OZ021722.1, read as the reverse complement.
CTAGTATTAAATACGCTTTTGGCACCAATATAGTAGTAGAGTGATTGTATCCAATGGCGGATCTAGCCAGGGGGCGCGGGGGACGCGCCCCCCCCCCTCAGGTGGAGTCTTTTTTGTACAATTTACAGAAATAAATAATAATAATAATAAAAATATTTTTTTCCCCAAGTTTTTTTCAATAAGTTCACGCAACAATTATATTTTAACCTTCATCTAATTTCCGAAAAGAGTAACGAAAAAAGCTTTTTGTACCAAGGTTCTATTTATAGCCTTCTCTCTTCCCATTCAAACGGATGTTGGAAGACTGTTCAAATATTCAAACCTTCACCCTTTTGACCTTGAAGATATCTTGGACCCCTGATACCCGATCCCTTTTCTGTCGGGTGGGAGGAAGAGATTGTGACTCACATGCTTAATGTCCAACGCCAACCAGGGGAGGGGGGGGGGGGGGGAATAATAATGAGAGGTTGACTATTTGGGTTAACCCCGGAAATGGCCACCCTCGTTCAACTGGACATGGTAATAGTCTAAACTTAAAACTTTTGAAAGAAAGGAAGAGAAAGATTATTTATTAACTGCATAACAACTCGTCCAGGTCTAATTTCTGCTTGTAAATAAGCTTCATATTTGAATTTCGATTAACAATCCTCTCTTGCACCACACTGGAAAGGTATGCCAATTTTTTTTTTTACATAAAATAGACTTATAAACAATTTTGTAAGAAGTATTATCTGTGTAAAGTAGCACTACAGTAGCAGGATTAATTAAAAAAATATCGCTTTCAAACCCTGTACGAAATTAAACGAATGAATTAATAAAATAAATGTGTATATTTTTTACGATAATTTGAAAAGTTTTGTACAAATATTCATCTGGATATGCTTTCAAATTCTGTTTTTTTTTTTTTGTTTTTTTTTTGTTTTGTTTTTTTTTTGGTATTGCAGAAGTAATGCAAGAAATATTGCACTTTATAAGTAATTATAACGCTTACGGCATAATACATACTTTTAGAGAAGGCTAAGATTACTCTAATTTTATTCTAAGCCTATTCTTCCAAAACATATTTTTTATGAAACTTCTGATTTTTGTTCATAAGTTTCGTGAAAGAAGTAAAATGATATTGCAACTCAAAATGAAGTTCTTAAAATTTTTTAAATACAATGATCCTCCTACAATCTCTCTCTTCCAGTTATAATTGAAGAATTGGAACAAAATATTTCAGTATGCGATGTTTTTTTAATTTGTCACGGATTGATATAATTTACCTATTTTGTTTTCATTATTTAAAAAAAATGCCCAGTTTGGTGATTATTCTAAAAAACGCAGCTGAAACGGTGAAAATTGTGACATATTTTTCAATAAACACTGCATTATCCTTTCTTTTAAGTGCAACAGAGCAGAAACAGTCGTTGATGGGCGTTCGCATTATCTCATTTCTACGAAGGTGGGAATGATTAGAACACCTTTAAAGGCATTTTTATAGCGATTTTAATCAAAATCATTAAAACCATTTTTTGGTAATCGCTGAAAAACGTAATTTTTTCAATATCAGATACTTAATGCATATGTGCAATTTTGACGAAAACCATAATGCCAGGTCCCATGGCCATCAATAACCTGTGCATAAAAATTGAACATCGCAGTTCAATTCGTTTTGGGAGTTATGCTGATAACTAACAGGCACAAACATTTTTTTGAACTCATCATGTTCCAAAACGTGTAGAAATGCTATAAAATTGATTTTTTTTTTTACCGAATTCAATACTTATAACCATACGGGTAATTGAAAGTAAAAAAAAATATGGATGTATAAAATCGCACCAAATATATATATTAGTACTGGTAAAATAGAACCTAAGACCATAAGAAAAACAAAAATAAAAATATTGGTTCGTTGATCAAACTTGGCAAAAATGCTCTATATTTGTCATAAAAATGAATATTCGATTGAGTCCATAAAAATATCTAGCAAAGAATAAGGGTTTTTTTTTTTGGGGGGGGGGGGGGGGGGGTTGTGGCTGAAAAATTAATTTTGGAGCAATCTAGGCATGTGACACATGTTTTTAGAGAACTTTTTTTTTTATGCTGAATCGAATGAAAAAAAGCAAAACAATATAACTAATCTAAAAAAAAGTTACAGTTCTTTTTTATAAACGAAAACACATGTAAAATCTAAGGAAAGGTAAAATACGACATTAATAAATAAAAAATTGGTCCGTTCATGAAACTTTGCAAAAACGTTTTATTTGTCAGGAGTATAAAGAAACAAAGGAGTTCATAAAAATATCTAGCATAGAAGGGTGTTTTTTGAGGAGTGGGAGGGGGGGAGTTTTTTTTTTTTTTGAAACTGAAAAGTAATTTTGGTATAACTTGGGCATTTCACCTTACGCTAAGATAGCGAGTCAGAAATGTGACGAAAAAGGGGGGGGGGGGGATGGTTAATCAATGGATACTGATTATCTTGAAGCATATTTTTCTAAAACACTGCATATATTTTATTTAAAAAAACTTTTCTTAAATATTCTCTTTCATCCTGGCTAAGGCACAGGTGTTGCGCCCCCCCCCCCCTCAGGAAAATCCTAGATCCGCCACTGATTGTATCTGTAATTAAATGTCTTCTATTCAATGATAGTTCAGGAGTAGAAGACAGAGGAGGCCCAAATTAAGAATGCCATGTATGTATATAAACCATAAGTGCAAATAAAAAGGTACTCTGCTTGATTGCAGTAGTTTAAATATTATGAAAATGAAAGAAAAACATTAACATGCCTTTGTTTTTGCCATTATGCATTTTCCCCCCAAAATTAATTCTTATGGATGGAGGTTGAATTAACCCGAATTAACTCTTCACTTACATAATAAATATTCGAACAAAAACACGAATTTAAATAGTACTTACAATAGAAGAAAAAAAAAAGAGATTGTGTGCGTGTGAATATTTTGATAAATCCGAAAACTCTGCAGCACAATTCTATTTAATAAGTTGATTATTACAATTATTACACTATAGTAATCAAATTAAATATAGCACTTTGAAAAGTAATTCTATCAGCATATTAAATATTAAAGATTTGTTTATTCTATTCGATTTTTCGTTTGATAAGAGCTACAGGAGGGACATGCTATTACCAAATACATTATAATACATGGACTACTCAGAGTAGTCTGAAACTGTTTTGGTAATACTCTTCAGGAGGTCTTTCAAAGAGGAACTGTCCGGTATTTGCGCATCCAGAGGGAAAAACTGACTCCCGTGCATTTGTCACAATTTGAATTTTTATTTGTGTTCTATGCATTGGAACACTTGAGCTCACAGAATACCCTACAACGATGTGTGAACCGGTTTTACTAAGCCCTGATTGGATCGATGTGTAGTCTATTCGTTGATACTCTTATAGTATCATCAGTGGTTAGAAAAATAAAATATTAGTTAAAGCGTATGCAGCTTTCATGTGGGCGACGGGCCTCGATCGCGAGACCATTGGATCTCGAGACAGATACTTTACCGCTGTGCAAAAGAGTACTCCAGTGCACAGAAGCTTTATCTGTTATTTGAGGTCGCCGCACAGCCTCCTCCCAGCGACGAAGGAGAGGTACTGTTGTTCTGATCAACGTCTGATTGGAGTTGGAGGTTTGGGATGCTAGTTGCATCGTTGTGTCCGCTTGTTGCGGTGTTGCACGCGAGTTGCGTATGTGATCGCTTGTTGCGATGTAGTGTCTCCTTACAGAAGCGCCGATAGATGGCAGCATGATTCGTTTTAGTCCAGGTCACCATTAAAGCGTATGCAGCTTTCATGTGGGCGACGGGTCTCGATCGCGAGACCATTGTCCACCAATGAAGTGCGTAACTTTCTTAATTATTCTTTAAGTCAACAAGAAATAACGTCCGAACCAGTTAGTACTGTTTTATTTCCTAGAATACAAAAAGTGTTGCCAAACGTACTTTTACAAATTTTATATTTTATATTTTAACTTATTAACAAGATATAGGTGAGCGTACCATGACGCTACATTAGTAATATTTTAAACTTAAAAGCACTTATTATCTTCTTATTATCCACATATATTTAAGTTTCATGCAACACTATGTGCGCAGGTTATCAATGTTACTATAAAAGATGGGATTTGTTCGGAACTATATCTTGACGCGGAAGGATCCACCCTACAGCGCATACTCAAGGCTCAAGTAATGCTGTCCCGAGTATAGCAAAACCTTTATTTTTGTATAATCTTGAAACAAATTGCAATCTAAAAACTGATGTATGTTTCTGAAAGGTTTGGTGTTTGAACTATTTTTATAAGATAAATTGTTTCTAATTGCAAAATATTATCAACCTATTAAATATTTATCGACTTTATGGTAAGAAACCTTCGAAATTCCAGTAATACGTAAGTGTATACATTGAATCAGTACTAAATTTTTTCGTGTGAATGTAGTACAGAGGACATTTCTTTTGGTGCGATTTTATTTGGTATTTTTAACGTGTTTTGTTTTAATATATTTTAATTTAATTTATTTTATTATTATTTATATTTTAACTTAGTTTTACTATTATTTTAATTTTAATTTAAAAATGTATTATTATTATTTATATTTTAACTTAAATCTATTATTATTTATGTTCACTATTTAATTTCGTTTTAGATACCCTGTTTTTGATTTTGGCACTTTTTCTGATCTCTGAATAAAATAATAATAATAATAATAATAATAATAAAAATAATAATAATAATAATAATAATAATAATAATAATAATAATAATAATAATAATAATAATAATAATAATAATAATAATAATAATAAAGCGAAATTTCCTACCCTACGTTTGCTCCGGTTTTTTTAATATTTTATAGTGCCTCTTTTGATTGTGGGAGCGTGTGTCTTTCTTACCACTGTCTAAAAGGACCTGAATAATATTACACTTAGAATCAATACTTACAGTTTTAATTATAGCTACTAGATGGCACCACCACGAAAATGAAGTAAATTACATTTTCAATACTTAACATTTACAATCTCAAATGATTTTCCATAATTGAAAGATTTGTTCAACAATCTGACATTTTCTTTATTGAAGATTATGTTTTAACTAAAAAGTTCGTTTCCTAACATTGTAAGTCACTTAAAAAACTTGAGTCCAGTTGAGGATTCAGTTTTTTCACACTTTTGTAGAGTTAGACTCGTTTTGTTCCTGAAATTTTTTTTACGATTTTAATTTATAAGCAAAGCATTAATTTTTAATTTTTAGATGCACGTCCACAGGTGTAAAATCAGCTGAAAGGGCATGAGCGCCGCTTGAGAGGTGTAAGGGGTTGTATTGTCCCCCCCCCCCCCCAGGGCCTGACATCCCAAGGCCTGTTAGACCCGAGAATAGGGCTCTTGAATTTTGCTCCCCCCCCCCCCACCAAATCACCTGAAAAATTCAGAGTTACGATTTATATGTCAAAATTGAACTGAATATCAGTATTGTCTTCAGTGCACTTGATTAATGTCATAAAATATGAGCATATATTTCAATAACTCTTTTTAGTAAATAAAACATTAAATATCTCAACAATTATATAATCAAAATGGTAATAGAATAGATGGTCATCGAAATTGTCATTTATATTTAAATAACATTAACAGTCGTCGATCGTGGGCCCCGTCTACTATGATGTTCTTAGAGGCTTAGAGTAATTGGTTTCCTAAATCGGGGCCCTGCTCCCTCCCCCTTGGATTTTGAAATTTAACAATAATAACGTGAAGAAAAAGAAATAGAAGTATGTTAGAGGTTTTTAATTAGTCAATGTAACAGAAATTTAGTATAAAACCAATAATTAAATCTCATTTAAAATATTCAATTGAAAAATTAATTCTAAAATAAAAAATCAACCGCCTTGCCCCATTGAGGGCCATCTACACCTCCCTAAAAATAATTCGGCTGGCCTTCATGGAAAAGGGGCCTTCATGGAAAAGGGGCCTTCATGGAAAGGGGAAGCCTCGAATATTAAGGCAAAGAAAGTTAGGAACTTATAGACAACTAATAGTCATCAGTAAAATTAAAGTTACAGTAGTCAGTGGAAGAGATTTGGTGTTTAATAATTCCAAAAGTAAAGAGAGCACTTCTAAAAATGTTAATTTTTATAATATTAAAATAACGATAATTGACAAATGTTAAAGTATAGTAAAGAGGGCTTACCTTCCTGCAATACAGCTTGGAGAAGGAAAAAGTGAGCCACTTTCTGTTCAGCGAGAGGTGAATAGAACGATCCATATCTGAGATAGAGCGTACGTATTTGGAAGGGTTTTTCCTAAGTTTAGAATATGACAATATTTAACTGATCAAGAGCGCAAATCTATAATTATAAAACAAGCTGTCAGTGTGTGTGTGTCTGTGACTATGTGGATTTATAGAAAGTTACTTAAAATAGGCGTAGAACTCCGAAATTTTCAACACAGTTTTGGCCTTCTATTGTACTTTTGACTTCTAATTGTACCTTTGTTAAAATGTTCATTAGTTCTTTTTCAATTAATTTTTTTTTACTAAGTGACTTTAAATACAGGTACATTTCTGAAATTTTTGACATAAGTTGTTTTAGCCTTCTAACTGAAATTTTTGAAGAACAGAATGTTAAAGTTTTAATTAGTTACTTTTTAAATAATTTGTTTAATCAATTCAGAAAAATGTTTACAAAATGATTTCTAATAGGGCTGCAGCTCTGAAATTTTTAACATAAGTAGTTTCGGCCTTCTAATTGGACTTTTGATAAACAGAATGTTAAAATATTCATTTGTTTTTAAATTTATATTTTCTCAAAAACCGACTTCTAATAGACCTAGAGCTCTGAAAATGTCAACATAAGTAGTTTTATCCTTCTAATTTTGCTTTTCTCAAATACTTATTAAAATATTTTCAAAGGTGTGAGGGTTGCGTGAGGTTAACGGAGAATTTTTTTTTTTTCTCGGCAGGGAAGGTTGGTCTAATATTAAGGGTTTACTTAGCAATTGATTTTTAGTGGATGAAGCGAGCTAATGCTTACTCCGCAATAAACCTTTCAGCGAACGAAGCAAGTCTATGCTTGCATAGCAATGAACCTTTCAACGAGTGAAGTAAGTCTGTGTTTATGGGTCAATTAACTTTTCAGGGATCGAATGTTTGTTATAATGAAACTTTTATCGAGCAAAGCGAGCCTATTAGCGAAGTGCCAAAGGATGAAGCCTATACATCAACGACTGGTCTCAGTAACGCGAGGCCTCGCAGCTAGTTTATATAAAAAAGGTAAATCTCTCACTCACTTATTGAATCACTCATTACTAATTCTCCCACTTCCAATATGGTCACAACTCTGAAAATTGGCACAAATGTCAACAATTGCAAACATAGAAAAAGTAAGCTATTCCGATCTCGATTAACCAACTTTATGGGCACGAAAAGAGGTTAAACGTTCCAAACGAGGGATATTCGAATGTTCCTTTTCCAATCCAGAATTCTAACATTTGGTACACATTGCAACAATGACAAATGTATAAAAAGCTATTGCAATCTCGATTAACCAAAATTAAGGAGTTGAAAAAGTGTTAAACTTTCGAATATTCGAATGTTCCATTTCCAAAGTAGTTATAACTCTGATAATTGCTACAAATGTTAACAAAGAAAAACATAGAAAAAGTAATTTTTGCCGATCTCGATTAACCAACTTTAAAGAGTCGAAAAGGGGTTTAATGTTCCAAACGGACTTAAAAGTAACCTCTTCTAGTTTAGGTTTAAGAACCTAGTTATAACCAATGGAACGAATAAATCTGCTGTTTACCTAAAAAGCCTCTTTATTTTTACCCCTTTCATCAACATATATTAAAAAAGGACAGAACATTCATTGTGAAAATTATAGCATTTTTAAATTAGTAAAAAAGGTGCTAGTTTTCTATAGAATGGTTTTTCTAATATAAGCAACTATTTGCTTGATAAATAGACATATTTTTAGTTCAAAATTACCAATAAAAAGTAAATCATAAAAAACATGTCCTTATTAAATCGTTTTTAAGTATAAAAGATTAGACATATATCATCAACCAGAAAAAAGGAATTAGTTTTCATTTAAGCATGATTAACTATTTTGACCAACACCAAATTTTCACTGCTTTGTTACAATTAGATATTCTGGCGAAAAAAATAATCAATAATAAATTGATTAGAATTGGATCAGTCAAATTTTGATGTAGGACACTATCACTATTTTAATATTAAGTGCATACAGGCAAACCAACCAGAATACCTCGATAAAATCGCCTTGTTGATGAACCTGCAGTACAACAACAGCTTGGAGAGGGGGAACTTGTGACGTAGTTTGTGCCTCATTCTGTTCAGCGAGAGGTGAATATAACGATACTCGTTCGAGATAGAGCGTTTTTATTTCGTCGACAGTGAGAATAAACTTTAATCGAAAGTATTAATAAAAAAAGAGAACAAATGTTTCAAGACTTATAAGTTTCTTGGCTTCTTTGTACATTTTTTATAACATGGATTCGATTCTCTGATTCTCAAAGAAAATTAGTTATTGGTTGAAGGTTTATCGAATGTTGCACTTTAAGAATATGTTTTTCTTATAATTATAATATTTTTATAATATTTCATGAACGGTAAAAATATAATATTTTTTTTTAAATATATATTTCATGAACGGTTATATTTTATCGATCGAACAACAGCAACAATAATAAAGTTAATAACAATAATAATAATAATAAATATAAGAATAATAATAAATATAAGAATAATAATAAATATAAGAATAATAATAAATATAAGAATAATAATAAATATAATAATAATAATAATAGTAATGCTAACAAGGATGATAATCCGACATTTACTATTAAAAACTGTTTTTATCAACATTTTAAATTTGTCACAAACGTTATTAAATATATTTTCAAAAACTTACTGACGTAGGTGCTACTTTATATCCTCCTATGAGTATGTTCTTTACGTTACAACTTTGACTTTACTAATCAAAAATAAAAATTGGAGGTGCTGGGGATCGAACCCAGGGCCTTTCACATGCAAAGCGAACGCTCTACCACTGAGCTACACCCCCACGTTTGTAGAGAAATACAAATAGGCAAATGAAGTAGTAATTTACACAGGCGTGGCAATGAGGAGATCCATAAACCTAACGTATAAATTTTTTTTTTCCAAAATTGTTATTAATAAAAATGTAGCCTCAAAAACTAGTCGAATACTGTGAGAAATTTATACAGTTTGTCCACCCTGCTGTTTTAAGTTAACTTCGCTAAAAATTTTGTTGTGGTGATATCATTTTTCTATTGCTCTTTTTCAATGTTCCACTTCCAATGTAGTCACAACGCAGATATTTGGTCCAAATGTCAAGAAAGGCAAATATAAAAAAAAAAAAAAAAAAAAATATTCCAATATCGATTAAAGATTTTTTAAGGGATGGAAAGAGGGATTCAATTAATACGAGGAAATTTCTAATGTCTCACTTCTTATACAGTCACGCCGACCAAACTGTATGGTGGATAGCGTGCTAGCTTCTAGACCGCGAGGTTGCGGGTTCCGAGTCCCTTGATAGGCATGGGTGTTTGTAAATGTATGTTGGCTTGTCTAATGACGAATGTTTCGGCGCATTATAGCCCTCGTGTTGCTGACGGCGCCAGATAATCTGAATACAACCAATCTTATACAGTCACAACTTAGAAATTTAGAACTACGAGCAAACATAGATACAATAAGCTATTGCGATCTTGAACTAATTTTAAAGAGTCGAAAAGGGAGTTAAGCGCTCTAAATGAGGGGTAGTCAAATGTATAATTTTCAATACATTACCAATTATAAATTTGGGAACAAATGTCAACAAGGGCAAGCATAGATAAAGTAAGGTATTCCGATCTTGAGAAACCAATTTTTAGGAATCGAAACGGGATCAAACGTCTGAAGTGTGGAATACATGAATGTCTTTTTATTGCTGAAATGTACATGGTAACATTTCGTAGTGAAGCACAGGTATTCAGCTAGTTAAATAAAAATAAAATATATTAATTATTAATACTTAAATATTCAAAATAATCATGCGATTAATGATTGGAAATTTATTTACAAACATTGCAAAATTTGATTAATGATTATATTGAAAATTTTGGCAGTCGTAAATTTAGTTAAACAGCAACCAACATTTCTTTTACACCACCTCTCTCATCATAAAACAAGTGTTTTTGATGGTTTTTAACATTACTTTTGATTGAACACACACAAAAAATTAGTTCAATTTGTAATTAAAACAAATTACTAAATGCATCTCGAATTCCTAAAAGCTATTTACTCCTGTTATATGGTTGGTTGGTTGTTTTCAGATTATCTGGAGCCGTCAGCAACACGAGGGCTATAATGCGCCGAAAAATTCGTCATTAGACAAGCCAACATACATTTACAAACACCCATGCCTAACACGGGACTCGAACCCGCAACCTCGTGGTCTAGAAGCTAGCACGCTAACCTGTTATATGGTTGGAGAGCGTGTACTATGCAATGGCGTTTTAGTTTTTAAAATTTCACATTCTGATTGTATCAAAAAGATTGTCACGAGAACCAATGCACTTTAGTGAAAGTTTAGTACACTGTTAGTCTGCATCCACCTATCACCAAAAATTGGTTCCCATTTAGCTGCAACCAACATTTGGTGCTTAGTTTCACGATTTAATGGTGCCTCGGACCGTAAGCACCATTAAATCGTGAAACTAAGCACCAAATGTTGGTTGCAGTAAAATGGAAACCAATTTTTTGGTGCAAGGTAGAACAAAATTTCAAACTGTGTACTCAAGAGTTGAGTGATTGTTGCATATTAACTATACTAAAAGGCTTGTCAAGAGGACTGAATTCACACGGCTTTTGTGCGAAAGTTCAATCATCAAGGGTTAAGTGAATTTTTGAAATCCTACTAATATTAAGAGTAACCTTTTCGTTTAACACTATTACGATTCTGGAAACCAGTCTTCGTTTAATCCGAAAACTTTGCACGCTATTAAGTTTAGCACAATCAGGAATGCAAATTATAAAGGCTTTCTGCAACAGGCAGCATTTGCCCAGTTCTGACTGAAAGCCTTATTTGGCTCCAAAGTCACCGTCAACACAGGATTAAATAGTCTTTGCTGGTGACACGGGTGCAAATCACCTTTTAACGATCCCTTCATCTGGCGAAGCTCTTGTTTTGAATAGTAGGGGGATTAGCTCCGAGGTATATGTTACTCGCAGGTGTCTCTGACAAATGGGGCTAACGGAAACGGGTCACTGGAATACTTGGAAATGGTGCATATTTTTCGAAATTACCAAGGGCCAGGGACATAGGCGCAGCCAGCGAGCAGGGGACACTTACACCTTCCTTGGTTTAGAAAATATATAGAAATGTAGAAAAAGTCTCAAAGAAAAAAAAGCAAAATAGAGGTACTAAACTACCAATTGGAAGAGAAAATTACTGCTTAATTATTTAGTAACATTTAACTAAGAAATCCAATCCCCATTTTCAGAAAAATTAAAGTTTTACTAACAACTGATCCTCTAACTTCCTGTGTCGGTGATGTGTATTTCCCTTCATATAATCCTCCCATCAGTTCTCATGACCAAATTTTTATTATGAGTACGATTTTTTCTTCTACATTACATTAATGTAAAGAGTTTTTTTTTTTTTTCTTCTTTTTTTTTTCTTCCCCGACTGCTTTGTATGTCTGTCTTTGTCAGTAAAATTAATGTAAAAATGCGATCCTTCTAATTTTCATAGAAATTTCAAACCTGAATTATGTTTTTTGTATAGTAATTATTATTTCGGAAGAAAAAATTAAGCACACAAATTGGATTAAATATGACTTAATTACTATTGTTGAATAACGTTTGCTTCATAAAATCATAAAAATATAAGCATACATGTAAAGTTGAATATCATATAAAACAGCGGATTTCAATTTTTTTTTTTTTTTTTTTTTAATTGATTTGATTTTGATGTGGGGTAGAAAAGTAAGATTTTTCTTTAAAAAATATTACAACTTTTCTTTTCAAAAAACAAAGTTATTATTTGAATCCAAAACGTATTTTTTTATTAAAGTTATCGAGGGGTACGTTATCTTATAATTTTACTCATTAACTGCAAACATGAACATTCTTTACAAGAAGTGCTACTAAATTTGAAAGAAATAATATATTATTTTAAATGAATAATATGTTTTTGGTAATCGCTTAAATTTTTTAAAAATAATGTTGTTTTAAAACTGACGGGGAAAAGTTTTAAAAGAGAAATATGAGATATTCAACTTTACATGTATGCATATATTTTTATGATTTTATGAAGCAAACGTTATTCAACAATAGTAATTAAGCCATATTTAATCGAATTTTTATGCTTAATTTTTTTTGACGAAATAATAATACCTATACAAAAAACATAATTCAGGTTTGAAATTTCTATGAAAATTAGAAGGATCGCATTTTTACATTCATTTTATTGTTTACTTTAAAATACTATATTTTTTAATAAAAATTGCTGATAATGAAAATCCCAACTAACTGTTAGTCACACTAGTTTAAAGTTCGTTTCTAAAAATAAAGTTATTATTTGAATCTAAAAAGTATTTTATTTTAAAAGTTATCGAGGGGTACATTATCTTATGATTTTATTCAATAACTGCAGCATGCCATTCTTAAACAATAAGTAGTATTAATATTGAATACTGAAAGAAATGAATTAATATTTTAAATGAATAAAATGTAATGAGCTGATCAGAACAAATGATTTTTTTTTCTCCATAGAGTAAAAATAGTATATTTTAATCTACACACAGATGGCGCTGTTGGCAACTGTGAGAAACTGGGCAGTGTTATTTCAATAAGCTGAGATGCCACTTTTTAAAGATTTCGATTTAAAGCACCATCTGTTGATAAGAAAATGAACTATTGTTTGCTATGTATTGGGAAAACAAAAACGCTATATATATATTTTTTTCTAAACGATGAAATTTCTGTGAAAGTTGCATCTCCCTCCCCTCAAGTGTTCTATAATAATATTTTTTTTAACCTGTTACTTTTTGATAACTCGGCTTTTTAAGAAAAGCAAACACATGACTATCTTTAGAGTTAATAGATAAAAGTTTTAAATAAATAACACGTGTGAAACAGAAATTTCCGATAATTGGGGAGAAAAATATAGCAGTTTAAATGTCACACAGTGAATAAGTCGTTGCATGACTTAAGACGAAAATGATAATTAAGGATATCTTAATCTATAGTTAGACGCTGTCTGTCAATCATACGAATGGATCTCGTTATAATGGTTAGCGTCGTCTGTTGCCGAACGTCTGCTGCTGAAATAAGGCTAAGCCAATTTCCCATGTGGGAATGGGGAAGGGGGGGGGGGGGGGAGTCCAGAATTAAGATATCAACATTTACCATAGTGTAACCCTTTTGGGCTCCAATTTTCTGATTGCGTTACTCGTATTCAAAACGGTGGGTATTTTTACTTTCAATGACCCATATGTTAGTTAACATTGGGCAATAAAAGAATTGCATAGTTTTAATGTTTTTTTTTTTTTTTTTTTTGCATTTTGACTCATGTTGGAACGTGCCGTGTTCGAAAAATTGACCTGAAATACAATGAAAGTATGTGTGTGTCTGTCCGGGGTCAGCATAACTCCCTAATGAATTGCCCTATATGATGTTCAACTTTGGTATATGGGTTAGTGGTGGCCATGAGACATGTCATGCTGGTTTTCGTCAAAATTACGCATGCGCATAAGGTAGTTGTCATTGAAAAATTTATAGTTTTCAACAATTGCCAAGGAGGGGGGGGGGGAGGAAAACCAGCCTTAACGATTTTGATCGAATTTTTGTGCCACATGAAGGTGCTTCAAACATCCCCACTTTCGAAACTTCCGTAGAAATGGGTAAAAATTTGAAAAACGGATGCTTCGGAGCATTACTCACCAATGATTGTTTATTCTCTGTTTCATTTAGAAGAAAGGATAATGTAATATTTATCGAAAAATATATAATCAATTTCGCCATTTTGGCGTTGTATTTTTGCCCTTCTAATACTCATCACTAACAATATCACCAAACTGGCCATTTTTTAAAATCAAATCAAAATATAAAAATGAATATGAAGAGATCATATCATAAACGGTAAATTATACAAATCCATGGGAAAACTTCATTATATAAAGAGGAATTGAAAGTTGTGCGATGTTCTGTACCCCTAGTTTCTATAGGAACAGCCACTGTCCAGAATATATGGGGGAGAGTATATTCTCTTAATATACATACAGTATTTGCATATTCGATTAATTTGGAGCTGAATTAAGCCGACAACGCCTTTGAATGGCCTAAATGCATTAATGAAATATGAATACACAGATATAGAGGACAGGTTTGAATGGTTCAGATAAGGAGTTGATTCGAAGGCGACTTAAGATGCCAAACCCAGAAGTGAGCAACATTCCTGGCAAGTTTTCTTATACAATTAATAGTTTCATAGATTATTCCTGGCGTCTAATATTAGTTATGCGAATATATTCCTTTGAGTAAAGGATATCAATTTGAGTTGGGAGAACAATTTGAGTAAAGGATATCTGGTGGTAAAAAAGAGTTTGCATTGAAAGATGCAGTTTGCTGATTCGCTGTATTCAGATCCAGAGAAAATTGAAATGGACTATTGAAATAAATTGGATTGACTAGCAAAAGATAATTGAACTTGACTTTTTTACTGTGTTTACATTTCCTAAACCAATTATCAGCTTAGCAAATCAGCTTATCAGATCAGCAGCAAGCTTATAATGATAATATATTGGTTACTAAATTGCCTTCATTAACATTCATGGCATATTTTTTCCACATTGTTGTTTGGATACAGGATTAAAAAATATGAACATCTCTCCTATACATATGGCAAGCCACTCTTTTAATTCAATATGTATCTACCATGTGTGGGACGCTTTAGACACATCATCGTGGAAAGATTTAACGTATTAGGAGCTTTTGGTCACTTGAAAACAGAAAGAAGTGGGAGAACAATTTAGGAATTAGAGCTCACAAATATACCCACTGAAAGTAAAAGAAATACACTTTTCATAGTTATTAATAAAAATGCCCGTACTAATGTTAAGTACGGGAATGCAGTGCAAAGTAAATATTGATGACAACAGAGATCATATCTGAAGGATATGACCTAATTGTACACATGGCATTTCGTATCTGGACATTGTCGTTCTACTTATCGTTATGTTACTCGTTTCACAAAGATGTCCTTTTGTGGCGAATTTAATATGTTTTTGTTGCTCTTTTGAAAAGTTATTTGAGAAAAATTGACATTACCCTAATTTTTTTTAGAAGTGTAAATAATACCAGACGTCTTCAGTGAAAAATAGGAAACGACTAATATTTTAATCATTTTTTTGACGTTCTATTGTCAATAGAACATATTTCTTTAACTAATGTGCATTTTTATTAATAACTATGAAAAGTGTATTTCTTTTACTCTCAGTGGGTATATCTATTAATGTTTATTTAACTATACAAAGTGTATTTAACCATTGTCTTGACATTCCAATACTCCGAAAGTGTATTTCGTTTTGTGCATTTCTATTAATGCGTATTTAACTTATGGACTGTCTATTTCTGTAACAATTAATGTGTATTTGAATATAGAAAATGTATTTCTTTAACTACTAGTGATAGGAAATTAGATTAATGTTCAAAAGTGCGGAAATAGCTTGGGGAATTATAAAATGACAGTGAAGTAATATTTGTAAGATATTTTAAATTCCAAAGAATTTAAAAAAAAAATTGTGCAGCTACTCTAAAGGAAAAAGGTTAATCACAAAATAGTTCTTGAATTCTGAGGTTAAATAAAATCAATTAAAAAAAAATAACATTCTTTCTTTTAAATTGAACCTACTAAAAGAGTGTTTAAAACTGAGTAGAAAAAAATAAGTGAATTAATATATTGCTGATAAATAGTTATTTATGCAACTGATGGGGAAAGTAATACTTTTTCAAACGAGGTAAAACGCTTATTTGACGAGTGCGATATCATGAGTCAAATAATTACCGAGTTTGAAAAAGTATTTTCCCGCGTGTTGCATTAAATACTTTTTATAATCACGTGCAAAAAATATTTTTAATTCATATATTTATTAAAGTTGGCAACTCCAGTCAATAAAGTTCTTCTGAAAATATGGCACTGATCTCTACTACAACTTCTGGATTGCTTATTAGTGGTTTTTGCCGCTGATCTCTACTACAACTTCTGGATAGCGCATGCTTGGTTACTGACTTGAAGTTGAAGAAGGCTTAATAGTCACCATAAAGATCCATACTAATAACTTTCCCCAAAACTAGTTCAAATTTGTTTGTAACATTGGGCAACCTATTTCAAAATATTATGGGGGGAAGTATTCAAATGACATCATCTGCTTGCAGAGCAGAAACCGATAATAAGCAATCCAGAAGTTGTAGTAGAGATCAGTGGTTTTTGCTCTGCAAGCAGATGATGTCATTTGAATACCTCCCCCCATAATGCTTTGAAATAGGTTACCCATAGTTACAAACAAATTTGAACTAGATTTGGGGGAAGTTGTTAGTATTGATCTCTATAGTGATTATTAAGCCTTCTTCAACTTCAAGTCAGTAACCAAGCATGCGCTATCCAGAAGTTGTAGTAGAGATCAATGAAATATGGCATTTAAATGCCAAGACTATATAATATTTGAACAAGAGGTGTGAGAGAAAGAACTTTTTCACACAAGTGCGAAAACGTTACTTTCCCATACTTCTCGCAAAAAAGTCTTACTACAGCCGCGATTTTTGATTCAAAATGATAAAAAAAAGTTTAGTATTTTTGAAACCTTGTTATAAAAAGGTTTATTCAATATCTCTTGAAATAATATGCTTTAAACATCTTAAAAGTGTTATTAATTTTCATATGTTGCCGATAAAAGATTTATTCAATATTTCTTGACATAATATGCTTTAAACATCTTAATATGCTTTAAACATCTTAAAAGTGTTATTAATTTTCATATGTTGCCGATAAAAGATTTATTCAATATTTCTTGACATAATATGCTTTAAACGTCTTAATATGCTTTAAACATCTTAAATTAAAGTGATTTTAATTTAAAACTTCTGTTGAATAAAAAGTACTTGGCATATACTTATGGAGTTATAGCTAAGCAATCTTAAATGCACGGGCCTATGAGTAAATAATATTACTAGGAAAAAAAATATTGCGATATTTTATGATTATTTTATTTTGAGTATTTTTGTAATTTACATTACTATAAGCATTACTTTGAACACTGACTCGCTGCCGATTCTGAAACGCTGCAAGATGGTGCCATATAATTATTGAGATTAATTAGATGCGCGTGCATCTTTTCATTTATTTCTGTTCACGTGGTATGGAGATTACATTGGTATTCTTAGGAATTTTCTTCTCAGAGAATAGTTTGAATCTCAACATAATTTTTTTCGACTGATATAACGAAAGTGGCAACCGTGGAGAAAGGAATTGTCTTGAGGATATATATATATTTGTAAGATTCTGAGGAATTGCAAATAACAAACATATTTATTTATCATTTCATATAAAATTATATATACATCATAAATAGTTTTCATTTGTATAATATTAAAACAAGAATTGTGTTTTTAATAAATATTTTGTGTATATTATATTCGTAATTTTTCAATGGGCCGCTTAGGCGCCTTACAACTTTATAGTTGATTCTCTATAACTATTAGTGGAAGAAATGTACCCTCAATAGTATTTTTGGGTGCCCCCAGTAAACGTACTTGGATCAAACGGTTCAGAGTACCTCTAGTATCGAAGATTTTTTTAATTGAGAAATATTTAAATTTCCCATTTTCTTTATTAGTATCTTTACGGGCTTCTTCATATTAAACACTACAGTGTTTTACTTTCAATTACCGTATGTAATATAGATCAATGAAAGTATTGCTCTCGGTCTTTTTTTTCAATTTTTTTTTTCAACTTCAACACTTTTTAGAACATTCCGATCTTTGTATGCGTTCGTTTGTGTATCTGCAATTTGGTCAGCACAAATCCCAAATGGATTGACCTATGATATTCCATTTTTGCATTTTTGTGTTGCAGATTTGCAAGCGCATAAGGTGCATTCAACAATTTATATTTTTCAGAAAAAAAAGAAAAAAACATATTTTTTTTTTTAATATTTTTTTTTAAATACTTTATTTTCACGAGTATTTTTGTTATGCTATTGTTTTATTGCTTAATAGTATTTATACCATTTTAAACACTATATATTCTAGTTTCTTATGTCATAAAAACACTTTGCGGATGCGGATATTACAAGTGTTGACCCACAGGCGGGATTTTAGTACCCCATACTCACCAGTTCATTTATTGACAAATCCTTCGAAATGAAAATGGTCCAATCAGTAAACCATATTCAGCTTTCCATCCAACTTATCACTTGTCTCTTCTTGTCTCTCCCCCATTTCATCACTATGGTCACACATGCCAAAGGTGTCGGGTTCGAATCCCGGGTTAGGCATGGATGTTCGTTGTGATTCGGAATCCACGTTAAGCTGTAGTTCTTGGCTGATTAGCCGTCGTTGTGCATACAAATAGGTCGTTGAGCGTACCAACCTACCAACCCGTCTCTCACTGCTTCACAACTATGTCATTTCAAAGTTATGGGTTCCTTTCTAAACGACCAACTTCACGGTTTCAAATTACTCCATGAATCAATCGTTTAGTTTTAAAACATGTTAGTCTCATTTATCACGGCATTCGGAAATGACACAAGCCATTAAGTTTTGCTGATGGTGCTAAAATAGTAATAATTGATCTGTTTTGACTGACTACAGCTTTTAATTGATGTAATACAGTGAGTTTCGAAATGATAGGTCCACGCGATAATTATTTAATTCATACTGTTAGAAAAGATTAATTATTATGTATTAACATTTTATTGATGCATAAGTTTAAAAAGTCTTTGTTAAACTTGAAAATGGATTTTTAAATATGAATTTTAATACAATGGATTATTTAAATGGAAAAGCGTATTTAATAAAGAAGTCATTACTTTGAAATTTCATGAGTCCTTATAAAATTTAC
The DNA here is from genome assembly GCA_963978545.1 of Linyphia triangularis. Lineage (NCBI taxonomy): Eukaryota > Metazoa > Arthropoda > Arachnida > Araneae > Linyphiidae > Linyphia > Linyphia triangularis. Next base: position 18,305,997 of record OZ021722.1, on the reverse strand, counting down.
TTTTGATACCTGAATGTAACATTTAAGTTGAAATTGGAAAAAAAAAAAAAAAAAAAAAAATTAAAGTTTTATGCATAATAAACTTGTATTAAACAATGTAGTAATTATCTGTAATAATTTTTTATACGTTTTAGAGAAGCTTTCTTGTTGCTCCGCAATTCAGCAACACAATTGAAACATGAACAATAAGAAAGAAATTTAAAATAAAAACCAGCTTGCTTGTATTTAAAAAAATATTCCGATATTTTTAAAACAATAAAACCAAATCTAGTTTTAAATGTCTTAGTAAAATGCATAAAAACTTACGTGAAAAAATTAAGTCCTAACTAAACTTTGTAAGATAATCTTTATAATAGATACGTGGATAAAAGCGTGTGTAAAGGAGACTTTTTAGTAACTGCCCCTTTTACACACACTTTTTAATAGATTCGTTGTCAATGAAAATGCATTTTATCTATCAAGTTTCAGCTCGATTGGATGAGGACAGGTAGGTTAGTTAGTCCTACTAATCGACAATTGATGAGTAATTAAAAGCGGCATTCTAGAGACAGTCAACAAAACTTAATAAGAAGCACTGTCCTCAACAAGGAGACAATCTGCCAACTTTCAGAACGATTGTATGACGGAAAATCTGCTCTCAGCAGAATAAAAAAAATTGCAATCACGTAGACACATAAAATCGAAGTTAACCCATCAACGACGGTTGGCAAGAAAACAGGCCAATCAACATTTTAGTTTTTTTTCTTTGCTAATTATCTACGATTGTGGTTCTACTTTTTTTGGTGGTGTTTTTTAAAAATCATAAAAATAATTTTCCAAAAAATCTAAAAAATTCAAAATATACCTTAAAGGATCTAAAAAAAAAAGGTAAAAGCTAAACACAATGACTGGTTTAACTATTTCAAAGTTGTCTTTGATGGATGATTAAAAATTTAAAGGCGTCATGACATGGCTCATTATTCCATTATTTTTACTAATTGTACCCAGGAACATGGGTGCTGACACCATTATCTGCTTCGGTGGCTGAAGTTTTGGTTCAAATCTTGATTTTTAAAAATTGGCATTTCGTTTTTCTAATTAGATAAAGAAAATAGATAAAGATTAAAGGATCTAAATAAACAAGGTAAAAGTTAAACACAATGACTGGTTTATCCATTTCAAAGTCGTCTTTAATAGATGACTAAAAATTTAAATGCGTCATGACATGGCTCATTATTCCATTATTTTTACTAAGTGTACCCAAGAACATGGGTGCTGACACCATTATCTGCTTCGGTGGCAAGATGGCTGAAGTTTTGGTTCAAATCTTGATTTTTAAAAATTGGCATTTCGTTTTTCTAATTAGATAAAGAAAATACATGAAAGGAAAATAGATAAAGATTAAAGGATCTAAATAAACAAGGTAAAAGATAAACACAATGACTGGTTTATCTATTTCAAAGTCGTCTTTAATGGATGATTAAAATTTAAATGCATCTTGTCATGGCTCATCATGATTCCATTATTTTTATTAATTGTACCCTGGAACATGGGTGCTGACACCATTATCTGTTTCGTAGTCAAGTTGGCTTAAGTTTTGGTTCAAATCTTGATTTTTAAAAATTACCATTTCGATTTTCTAATTAGATAAAGAAAATAGATGAAAGGAAAATAGATAAAGATTAAAGGATCTAAATAAACAATGTAAAAGTTAAACACAATGACTGGTTTATCCATTTCAAAGTCGTCTTTATTCGATGATTAAAAAATTAAATTCGTCGTGACATGGCTCATGATTCCATTATTTTTATTAATTGTACCCTGGGACATGGGTGCTGACACCATTATCTGCTTTTTAGGCAAGGTGGCAGAAGTTTTGGTTCAAATCTTGATTTAAAAAAAAAATGGCATTTCGATTTTCTAATTAGATATTAAATGATTAAGCATTACTTGTTTGTTATTTATATAAAACAAGCTAAGAGTTTTTTCTCTAAAATAAGAGTTTGTTCGATTATATAACACCTATATTATACTTCTTGTTTCCACTGAATTTTACCACCATACTTTAATTTTTAAAAGCAAGGGGGTGCAAAAATCAAAGCGTCAAATCTTCATAAGGTCCACGGGCCACTTTTGGCACAAGGCTAGAAACAAGAACCATTAGAATAAGAGTCAATAACAAACTCCAAAGCAAACGAGCGTGTTTAATGTGCATGGCTCCGGCACTTTATAACTCCTTCGATTTTGTCTGTGACGTCACATCGGGAAGGTGTGGTCTCTGCTACGACACGATGCTCCCGACATCATTTAAGCAGTCTCTGGATTATTTTCCACGTGCTCGGTTGTCTCCAACAAACTGACTCTGACAGTTCGTTTGTTTGTGTGTGTGCAAATACTCGTGCCCTCATTTGGATATTTATCCATCTGTTCTGACAATGTAGTTTGGATATAAAAATGACAAGGAGAATTTTTAGTTACTGGAACTGCCGTAGAAACGCGCGTTTTATCTAAACGCGGTGTCCATAAACGGATACGCGGCAGTTTTGTTTCTTATGTACATTGTTAAATCTATACAGGAATGTAAATACTATGTATATTTCAATGTTTTTGTTAACTATCCTTCAAAGCAAATTTTGATAATTCACATCTAGTTTATCTAAGGAAAAAAAAAAAAAAAAAAAAAAACTGATATTGTTTCTCTGGCTGAAATGTGAATTTGTTTTACGAGTTAGAAAAAAATTTCTTTTTGAAGTAAAAAATTATTAATAGCAAAGTGAAAGCGATTAAAAGCAATATTATTGTTGAAATACTTTTCTATTGACATTTTCTTTAAAAAATAATAATTTTTTATGCCTGGTTGTTTACCTAACCCTTTTCATTACATTTTAAATGCAATACGTAATACTAATTTTGAGTAAGATTATTTACGAAAGTAGTAATATATGTTTTGAATATAAAAGTAAATTCTAGTTTTCTTTAATTTTACTTGATTGCATTTAAGTTGATGAAATTGATATTAATATCTTAAACATATTTACTTCTGGAAACATTTTAGTTGATAAAACATATATATTTAATAGCTTTTTCCCCCCTTTAATTCTCTTCTATAACATTTTGTTTTAAGCAACTTAGCTTAAATGTTTGATTGCTGCTACACTCTACGGTATGAATATCATTGTTCCTGAAAAGAGAAGTTTGAAAATCTCAAAATCGAAAAGAGGGATAATGGAAATGATCTCACCATCAAACAAACAGCGAGTAATCGTTTACTAAATTTCCGAAAAAGTCTATCTTATTGTTCAGAAGCAATCATCAGCGAATTATATGATACATATGTCAAGGTGCATCAAGTAGATTTCCAATCATGTACGCAAAGTGAACGTCAGAAAAAAGCGACATAATGCAGTTCAACGACTTTCATAATGACATTGCCATCTGGAACACAGTGATAATTTATTAAAAAGCACCAGAGGATACTATCTAGGATATATAGTACAGCTTACAGACATGACGTGGAGCGATAGCATGCTACCTAGGCAACGGCTTTGGATGGGTTTAATGGTGACAACGTTCCTTCTGCTTCAAGGTTTGTAGGAAATTTGTTTGTTACGTTCGCACTATTTTTAGGCATTTCTTGTCTGCCCAATTTTATTTTATGATCCTCTTATCTCTTTGTTGTTGAATAGAAGTTTATGGCCACAGGTAAGGGTAAAAACAAATATAGAATATTGTGAAATTATTATTTTTTGGCTTAAGTGAATGGTCCGGTATGTTCCAATAAACAAAATCAAAAAGTTTATATTGTAAATGGGATTTTGTTTTTGTTAGGAAAGTCTGTAGATTGGTAGGAAAGGACCAGTGTAGTTTTGATTTATGTCCAGCAATTACTTTTTTATAGTAATAGTTGTAGTTCGAAAATTGTTTTGAACCATTTAGTGCCCATTGTAATTTACATCTGATATTTTTTAAGCATAATAAAAGCGATACAAGAAGACGCATATTAACATAAGTTCTAATTTCTCCAAGAGATGGAAATATGGTATTTAAGGACTTAATTAATGGGAAAAAAAAAAAAAAAAAAAAAAGGCTTTGAAGCTTAGAATAACATAGAATTATTGTTCTCGATGCATCGCTTGCGAAAATTTAACTATTAAAAATTTATTTAATTTAATTTTTTTTAAAATTTAGAAATTATTTCATGATGGTCTGAGTAAGCACAGATACAAAGTTTATGTTAATTGTGTTTCTGTTTATTTCTATTGACCGCAAACTGCTTTAAACGTGTTTAGTTTATTTTCCACCACAATATTCAATCCCCATACATCAGCATAACATGAGATTGTAAAGCTTTAACAAATGCTTTTGACTTGAAATACATTTCTCAAGATAGCTTTTTTTAAGTTTCAGAGATACAAATACGTTCTTAATTCATACCCTTGTACTACAACATTTTACACTTTCCTCTTGACAGTTCACTATCTTGTTATATTATTATGTCACAGCTTCGATGGAATACTTTTCCGCACCTTCTTTCCGAAATATTCTTACTTTGTGGTTTTCGTTACATTCTACAGGATGTCAAAGGAAAAAAAAAATATTGCAAGGTTTATTTCTCTTGCTAGTAAAACCTAGAAAGTTGTAAGGTGCCTAAGGTGCCCATTTAAAATTGATAAATATAATATACACGAAATATTTTTTAGAAATTAAATTTTTCTTTTAATATTGGGAAAATGAAAACTATTTCTGATATATGTATGTGTGAAATGGTAAAGATATAATTTAATTATTTCAAATTCCTCAGAATCTAAAAAAAAAAAAAAAAAAAAAAAAAAAAAAAAAAAAAGAGAGAGAGAGAGAGAGAGAGAGATTTCCATCCTTTACGGTTCTTCTTTTCATTATAGCTGTGAAAAACTATTATGTTGAAATTGAAACATTCCTCGGAGAAGAAAATTCTAATAATCTAATCTCCATGTCACGTGGACAGAAATAAATGAAAAGTTGTAAGCGCATCTGATTAATTCATACAACAATCTAAAGTCCGTATCACGTGAGCAGAGATAAATAAAAAGATGTCAGCGCATCTAATTAATTCATACAACAATCTAATTTCCATATCACGTGAGCAGACACAGAATGAGCAGTGAGTGAGTTAGTGATTAATGTAACTCTTGTAGTGATAAGGCACCAGTCAAAATTTCAAAAATCCTAAACATTTGGCAAGAAATCATAAAGAGAAAATGTGATTTTTATGGGTGATTTATTTTAAAAATTTCAGAGTTTAACTTTTCTTTGAATAGTCTCTTTAGCGGAAAAGGTCAATTACAAAAATATCTATGAGTTTCAACTTATATCAAACTAAAACAACCAATCTTTAAAATTTACTGAATTGCAACGATTTTAAAATTGAGTACATTCGCCAAATATATGGTTTAAAAAGTACGTTTATAAACTGCTAATGTTAAAAAAATCTGGTATAATACAATGATAATTAAAACTTCCAGTTGAATATTTTTTTTTTCCAAACATCTTTTCTTGGATGCAATTATTCATGTTTTAGATCTGAAAATTAAAATAGTTAATTAGGGTCCTTAATTCCTCTTATCACAGATCTTTTAAGGTAGTGTTAATCATTTTTAATGTGTTGTATTTCAGTTAATTTAAACATATAATGTGAAGTTTTAATTATATATGACCTCAGGAACATTTCTAAAATTGATATTTTCCCCACTGGGAATATATGGTAATTAAATTTTCCAATAGTATTCCCATAATCCTTTTTATCATCCCCTGCCTTATTTTGAGAGTTTTTTCAAATTTAAATTGCTACCTTATCTTAAGACGGATAACCTCCTTACCAACTTTTTTGAAAACCCTGTACACTGAATCATATTAACTACAACTACATAAAAACTACAACAACATCCAAGTATTAGAAATCACTAGGGGCGTTGTGGGGCCGGTGCATGGTGGTACGGCTTACCGCCACCTTTTTTGAACTAATTAATAATAATTCAGAAATCTTTATGTATTGTGATATAAGTTAGTGAGAAAATAAATACGTAATTAAAATTTACATTGTTCTTTCCACGTAATTCAAATTTACATTCTTTTTCAAATTTACATTGTTGTCTTAGTTAGATATAAGTTAGTGAGAAAATAAATACGTAATTCAAATTTATATTGTTCTTTCCACGTAATTCAGATTTACATTCTTTTTCAAATTTACATTGTTGCCTTAGTTAGATATAAGTTAGTGAGAAAATAAATACGTAATTCAAATTTACCTTGTTCTTTCCACGTAATTCAGATTTACATTCTTTTTCAAATTTACATTGTTGCCTTAGTTAGATATAAGTTAGTGAGAAAATAAATACGTAATTCAAATTTACATTGTTCTTTCCACGTAATTCAGATTTACATTCTTTTTCAAATTTACATTGTTGTCTTAGTTAGATATAAGTTAGTGAGAAAATAAATACGTAATTCAAATTTATATTGTTCTTTCCACGTAATTCAGATTTACATTCTTTTTCAAATTTACATTGTTGCCTTAGTTAGATATAAGTTAGTGAGAAAATAAATACGTAATTCAAATTTACATTGTTCTTTCCACGTAATTCAGATTTACATTCTTTTTCAAATTTACATTGTTGTCTTAGTTAGATATAAGTTAGTGAGAAAATAAATACGTAATTCAAATTTACATTGTTCTTTCCACGTAATTCAGATTTACATTCTTTTTCAAATTTACATTGTTGTCTTAGTTAGATATAAGTTAGTGAGAAAATAAATACGTAATTCAAATTTACATTGTTCTTTCCACGTAATTCAAATTTACATTCTTTTTCAAATTTACATTGTTGCCTTAGTTAGATATAAGTTAGTGAGAAAATAAATACGTAATTCAAATTTACATTGTTCTTTCCACTTAATTCAGATTTACATTCTTTTTCAAATTTACATTGTTGCCTTAGTTAGATATAAGTTAGTGAGAAAATAAATACGTAATTCAAATTTACATTGTTCTTTCCACGTAATTCAGATTTACATTCTTTTTCAAATTTACATTGTTGCCTTAGTTAGATATAAGTTAGTGAGAAAATAAATACGTAATTCAAATTTACATTGTTCTTTCCACGTAATTCAAATTTACATTGTTCTTTCCACGTAATTCAAATTTACATTCTTTTTCAAATTTACATTGTTGCCTTAGTTAGATATAAGTTAGTGAGAAAATAAATACGCCATTCAAATTTACATTGTTCTTTCCACGTAATTCAAATTTACATTCTTTTACAAATTTACATTGTTGGCTTATCTTAAATACGAATAACCCCTTACCAGCTTTTTTTGGAAACTCTGTACACTGAATCATATTAACTACAACTACATAAAAACTACAACAACATTCACGTTTTAGAAATCCCTAGGGTCGTAGAGGGGACGGTGCATGCTGGTACGGCTTACCGCCACCTTTTTTGAACTAATTAATAAATAACTCATAAATCTTTATGTACTGTGATATAAGTTAGTGAGAAAATATATAAGTAAATTAACAGTATTTAGCTTTTTTTTTTTTGTATGGTAAATTATGTAAATATTGTGAATTCGAATTTTATACTTACAAAATACCAGCTAATGTTGGGGTTATCGTCGGAAACCGGGAAGCTTGCGTACTGGTAATTTTTTTTTTTTTTTAGTATTACAACACTAGGAATCGCACTTGAGTTTAGGTTAACTTGTCTCTTAAACCTCACTTTCAGAGAATTAAAGAAAAATTGGACAAAAGCATAAAACATTCGTATACTTTGGATGAGTTATAAAATTAACTATTTGCAAATAAATATAAGTTGTGTATGTCTATGTATAACATATTATTAAAATTTTTCATTTACTCTAGATATAGAGTGTTTATGTATAAATATTCAAGTGGATAAGAAAAATCTATTCTTTAACATGAATGATAGGTAATATTTTTTTCATTTGCATAGAGCTATATATTTTAATAACTGGTAAGGTGCATTCTGCACTTTCGTTCTTATCTTTTTTAATGTTATTGTGTCAATTCGGCTTTTGGAAAAAGATAGACATCATTGCGGTTCTGCAAGTGTACAATTAACTGAATGGAATTCTCCTCCTAATCAATACTTTAGAAGTATTTAATTCCTTTAAGTTCGAAACTTTAACTGAACCATGGAGACAAAAAATAAAAACTTTTCATAATAAAAAAAAAAAAAAAAAAAAAAAAAAACTTGTTTTAAAACAAATATATAATATCAAACTATATTTATTTCCAATAATGCATTCATTACCATGTATTGTGCATGGCAGTGTTAAAGTTAACCGGAATTTCAAAATGTCTGACGGGAAAAATAAATTGCGGGTTTGTGGTTGGCTGAAAATTCTAATTTATTTTTATAGGTATATTATCATTGGTTAATAACTTTTGACAGACGATGAAACAAATTCTAAACAAATCCGTGTTTAAACTACATAATATATTATTTTTTGCATGCTATCTTATTCAAAAGTGTAGCTGCTCTAATACAATTTTAAAAAGCTTTTAAACACTTTTGTCGAGACACTTCTGTCGCGTGGGGAAACAGTTATTATTTTTTTTGTCTTCGTCTAGTGTGAGTTGAGTTACAGCACGAAAGCTTCCATTTGTGTTTGAAAATAAATAAAAGTAAAACAAAAAACTTCTCCCGAGAGCCAACTTTAAATATTCACTGTTCGCGGCCCCTAAACAGAAGTTGTGAGACGATTACATTTCGAGAAGGTGCTGCCCCACTTTGAAAAAACTAATCGTCTGAGACTGTTTTTATCGTTTTTCATTTTAACTCCGAGCGTGAACCATATGGCGCTCTTTTTGCATAATGTTATACCCTCTAACCCAGATTATGGAGAAAGAGTATTCTTTTTGTTAGGGAGTATTATCGTTTGCGATGGAACTTTTCGAAAGAATGGAGTGAATAGTTTTCTTTTGTTTCTTGAGTGTTTGATGATGCAATTATTTAACTAAATTACTCGAACGAAGACAGTCCTGGTGTTCGAAATTGCTAAAATTTCGCTTGTTTAATACTTAGCTTAAATAAAAGACTTACTTCATATATTTTAATACGTTTTAAATTTAATAATGATGTCTAAAGGAATTGAGGTACGTGTTTCTTTGAAATTTATGAATATTTAATGAAATTTGAGTACTTGAAATGTTGGCAATCGTAGCGTCTGCATTTGTTGATGTGTTAATATTACATTTTAACTTTATGTTAACTGCGATTAAACTAATAACTGTTTATTCAATTTTTAGTGTAATATAATTGGATATGTCTGGGACATTCTCAGAAATTCTCTGTAAAACGCACTTAGGCTAGTCGCAACAGTTTTTTCACCACTAGATAAGTTAGATATTTCTGTTAACCATGTAAAATATTTTAATACAATCGAAACACCTCAAAACAAGTAATATAAATATAAAAAAAATACGTCTACGGACATGATTTGTCATGTCCGTGGACTGTCGCAACCTCAGGTCGTTTGTTTTATCAGTATTCTAATTTCACTTCATATTCCCCTATTGTCAATAGTTTTTTTTAGCTACAAGGTATGTTAAGCAGTGTTATGTATGGGTGTACAACTTTAATGAGTACTAATTTCATTACAACTAAAGTAATACCTCTTGTTGCAAGACTAACACGTCATGTCCGTGGACAGTAGTGTTTTTTGCTGTTTAACAGTCCACCAAATGACACAAGTTAACTGTGATGATGGAAAGAAGTCTAATGTAATCATTTTGGTTCCAATACACATTGTTATACTATTTTTCAGTACAAGAATAATATTTTATTATTTACTTGTGAAATAGGTGTAACTGTAAAGATCATACTACAAGGGCGGATCTAGAGTTTTATTACGGAGGGGGGCGGTGGCTGTTGAATAGCTTAGGTGAATTTTGTTGCTCTTAAGTTATATTACTACACCATGGGACAACTTAACTTTGATTATACAGAAAGACGTAAAAAGTCCCAATAACATAAAGGCGACACAATGATTGGCTACCTGGGAATTTACGACAACAAATTAGAGTTGTCTATAACTATTTGATTCGGGTTAAATTATTGCTAAATATGATAGACAAAAGAATCTAACAACGAATACATATCCACATTGAATATTTTAAAACTATAATTTGCTTTGTTGTCTTGATTGTTCTTCTTTTTTTTCATCTCCATTTTTTGAGACTTGAACATTTATATTAAAAATGTTTTGTGCGGATTTGTCAAATCTTGTTTGATTTCAACCATAGCCTGAGAGCAGCGTACGGTAAAACGTCAGCGGTCCATGAATAACGGATGGGGCAATCGCCTCTCCGCCCTTAGCTGGATCCGCCAATGTCATACCGTTATGTCCGTGGTCAAGATAAAATTAGTTAAGAATAAAAAAATATTTATTATTAATCAATTATTTGATTGTATTAGTTGTACATATATCAATTGAATAATCTCATGTTCATAAACCTCAAGATCCATTAGGAAATAAAACAATTAGACAAGATTTAACAATTATAAGCAAATTTCTTTGTACGTGGACATCATGTCCGTAGACGTCAATCCATGGAATAACTATGGACGATCTCTATATATTATCAGACGATTTCTGCCAATTTCATAATTGGATTGTTATTGATAAGTTTTTTGGGAATTTTTTTTTTCTAAAGCCGGATTTACACGTTACCAGTCGAGGTTCCAGTTTAGATCGCCAGCCAGTGACATCACCAGGCTACTGGTTCCAGTAAACTAAACATATTCTATTAACTGGCGCCGGCGACTCCTATCAACAAATCACGTGCGTTTTCCCGTGATCACCGATAGACGGCGCAACGTTTGTTCAGCTGACGTCACAGAACTGGCGATCTTAACTGGAGGCCCGACTGGTAGCGTGTAAATCCGGCTTAAGGATTTAATGATTTCAAATTTTTGTTCTCTCTTCTGCTGCTTAAATAGTGCGTTTTGAGAAGAATGACCCGTCTGTATCTCGGAGATAATGAAAACTGTTCCTGAACTTTTGTAATTTCCAAGTTATGTCAAAGATATCATGTGTATTTTACATTCTTTCAAGACTTAAAGAAAGGGACTTCATACAAGACTATTTAACGGTTGCATTTGTTTTTAGGAGAGATTGACAATATGTCTCTTTCCATCTATTTAATGCTTCATTTTATTGTTTTCAATTACCTTTTTATTTGAGACTTATGACATTTTATTCCGGGTATAAAACAACAGTAATAAGAAAATATTAAAAGGATAATTCCCAGTACTCTCTATGTTACAATCTTCTAGCCTAGTGCATTTAGAAACTACTTTCTATAAAACCTTGACATTTATGAGTAGGTTAAAAAATGATCACTTAATGAATTAACATAAATAAAAAAACTCGAAAATAGCGTCTAATATAATTTATTTTATATTTGAAATCCTTACGTCAATGCATATACAGTGGCTCCACCTGGTTTTGGCTTTTGATATTTTAATTTTAATTTATAATAAAAAGACATTTAACGAAAACAATTTATGTCATTTAATTAAGGGATCGTTTTCGTAGCTACTCACCAAATGTCAGGGTGGTTATACAAAGTAGTTTGTAAATGCACTGAACTAGAAGATTGTAACATAGATAGTATAGGGAATGATCCTTACTGGAACCTCTTAACATAATTTGAAGCAAAATGACTGGGTGTTTTTTACTTTCAATTATTCATTTGTTAAAATAGGACAATGAAAGTATTTCATTAGGTTAAATCTTTTTTTCGATTCTTTTGAAATTCTCCACGTTTTGGAACATCCTGAGTTCAAAAAAGTGGTCTTGAAAAATGTCCCTGTGTGTGCCTGTGGTCAGCATAACCTCTGAATGGATTGGCTAACTTTTTCATACGTATTAGAGGTGGCCATTGTACCTGTCACTAAGTCTTACGTCAATATTATCCATGTGCATACGGTAGCTGCCATTAAAAATGTTTTTCAATAATTGCTAAAAAAAAACCCCGTCTCTAACGAATCTGTTCAAAATCGCTGTAGCAATGCCTCTTAAGATGCTCTGAATGTTCCCACCTCCGAAATTCCCATAGAAATGCGATCAAAGTGTAAAAAGTTGAAAAACGAATGTCTTTAATACAGAGTTCTTTTCCCTTGATCAGTGATCATTTTTTCCTCTCCTTTGATTCAGTTATAAGAAATGTTAATGTAAGAATTATCGAAAAGTAAATCCCCATTTTGGCGATTATTCATTTATTTTTTTTATTTTTTCTGCTCATATAATAATTATCGTCAAAGATATTGCAAATTGGCCTTTCTTTAAATGAATGAAAATTTGAAAACGGTAAATAACACCATTCCACGTCAAATTTAATTCCAGTAATTAGTATTACCGTGCTATTGAAGGTTGTGCTAGTTTTATTACCCTTAAAAGAGTGTTCACAAGCTAGCTTTCAAAAAAATTAGAAACCCCATTAGTTATTTTCCCTCCAAAATTTGTAAAGGGTCTCTTATTTACTGTTGTTATACCTGGTGTAAAAGTTTACCTGTTTCAATGCCTTACTTTAGCATATACTATGGCCAATAGAATGAACCATTAGGTCTATGGGGAAAGGAACCGTTTGGCGATCCCTTAAGAATAGCATTAAGAGAACAGCAGTTTAAATTTTATCAGACAGTCTGTGAAATTTAGAAATATTGAGACAGTACCCGATACCTGTTGGATAAATATTTCAATGGGGATAACTATTCAGAAGGTGGTGCTAGTATTAATTCGATGCTTTATCACGTGACTTTATATGGTATAACTTGATTCTATTTCTGTTGCTTTTTTTTAAAGAACTTGATTTTATTTTTGTCGCCCCTTTTATGAGATTGTGACTGTTAATGTCCGTTACTGAATACGTTTGGAATTTTGAATTCAAAGTATTTTTATATAAAGCGCTCGGATTCTGAATAGATTTCTTTTAAAATATCAATATGATATCTTTCTCAAGGATCTGTACCTATCTCAGAATGATAAGGCGCTTACATAAACCATATTTCAAGGCGGTAGGTACATCATACGCAACAATATAAAAGAATTGAAATACCAGAATAATAAGATTTTGTGACGGTTTATGTGGAATTATTATTTCCTTTAGTTTGCTAGTTATTATTTTTAGATTTCAATATTTACCGAAATATATTTAAATCAATATACCACTAGAATACTCAAAAGTAAATGAAATGCATTGTTACATCACAGAAAGTATTATTTTTGATGAAATATTAGATCAAATAATGGTTTTTCATGATGTATTATTTGAGACTATGATTTTTGTATTGCTTTTATTCTGGAAAAAAAATTACATTACTCTTAAATGAGTTAAATTTTAATGAGAAACTGAAATAAGTTCAACTTACTTGGATATCCAGTATATACTTTTCATTATGAATTTATGTTTATAGATGGTTTAGTTTTTTTTAAGGTTTATTTATTTACTTTTAGGGATTGGGTATAAACGTAAATTACAAAAATTCACAAAATCAGGCTAAGAATTACACAAAAATGGAATGGAATGAGTTTCCAAATTTTTTTTTTTTTTTTTTTTTTTTTTTTTTTTTTTTTTTTTAAGGTATCAGAATTTAAATTTTTGTTCAGCCTCTATAGCGAGATAAGGCAAATTAAAATACTATTCTTGAGGTGAAAACATATGAAAAAGATTTTATTTTTAAAATTGTCCGAAGTACCACGAATTTAAAAACGTGACCTGCACCATTTTAGAAGAGTTCCATGATGGAGATTACTAGGAATGATAACCAAATTGACCTTTTTAATTTCCAGATCTAAGACATTCGGGAATGTGAATTGTTTACATCCGGAAAAGCTTTTTGCTTTTATTCTAACACGGAGTTTCAATTAAGTATTTAAAATAGATTGTTACAGAACGTATTCAGCCATAGGTGAATTTATTTTTGAGAAACCAAAGACTTATGCAATTCAATTACAGAGTCGTCGAAATTAGGCCAATTTTAAAGATTGTTGCACGTGTTTTCGATGAACAATTTATGGTTTTCCCCTAAAGAACCTATGTAAAAAAAAAAAAAAAAATGTAACTCTTAAAGTAAATCAACTGAAAAAATCTCTGGATCTTTTTATGAATTATTATAACATATTTCGAGTACTTTTGAATTTACATTACTTATAATCTTTCTAAAATAGCTAATGAAATAAATCCTTTATAATTTTTTGGGACGCCCTGTATAAGATAGTATAAACTAGAATATATATATCCTGTATATATAGAATATATATCCTGTATAAACAAGATTAAAAAAAAAAAAAATCTCACTTCAGTAATTCAGATACATAAAAGGAAAATGTGATAACAATTTTTTAGGTACATGGTGTGTGCAGTTTCTGAGAAAAAAGTACATGAGTAATGAAAAATAAAATTTTGAGAAAAACTAATTTGAAAGAAAATTTTACTTAGACTAATAGTTCCCACTTTTGTCTTAAAAAAAATTATTAAAAATATTTCTAATTGGAGGTGTCATAACAAATGAAATATCATTTTATAGGGACTAATTTAAATTTTAATAAACAATAATGAACTCAGAATCGATTTTTTAAATAAATTTTAGGGTACCAACTCCCAGGACAAACATAGGCACCTGCAGGATTTTTTGCAGGGAAGAGGGTGGTGGGGGTAAGGGACTACTTAATTTTTGTTAAAATCATTAATTTTTCAGAAATATTGATTGCCCTTCCAAACGAAATATTAATTAATAAGTATGCATTGATTTCATCTTTGAAAATAATAATAATAAAAAAAAAAAATAATAATAAAAAAAAATCACGGTATATGTTTTTGAAATCTTTTCCTCGGTAGTTTATATTTGGTACCAAACGCAACCATATTAAAGAAAAAATACAGTTGTTTCATGGAAGAAAAAAGTTGCAAAAATATTAACAAACAAACAAACAAACAAACAAACAAACAAACAAACAAACAAACAAACAAACAAACAAACAAACAAACAAACAAACAAACAAACAAACAAACAAACAAACAAACAAACAAACAAACAAACAAACAAACAAACAAACAAACAAACAAACAAACAAACAAACAAACAAACAAACAAACAAACAAACAAACAAACAAACAAACAAACAAACAAATAAATAAATAAATAAATAAATAAATAAATAAATAAATAAATAAATAAATAAATAACGACTCTCTCATTTTTCCATGTTTTTCATCATCCAACTAGTTCTAGCGGCATTCAAGAGGCAGTGTTTCAAACACAAGAACTGAAAGAATGTAATTTTATTTCCTCCAAAGTGCGTAAATTAATGAATTAAAATAATTAAATAATGAAACACAAAGGCAATACAGAAAATGCTCAATTGAATCCTTGAACTACATCTAAAGCTCTTATATCCGCGGCCTATTAATTATTCAACAGCGAAGCATTTTCCACGAATTGAGAATAACCACACAGGAAATGAATGCCTAATAAAAGGAATAAATATATCTTACTCTATTCAGTCCTCAATAGTCCAAGACAAAAAGAGAAAAAAACCACCACGCAGGTGTTAGAATCACTTTAAAAAAAAAAAAAAAGGAAATAAGACAAGAGACTTTTGAAACAAAGACACATTATAGCACTTTTCTCTGAATGTACAACGTTCCCAATTTCTTTTTTTAAATTTCAAAAGCCAGGAAGGATGGGGCAAATGTATCCCTTGCACCTTCCTGGCGGCGCCCATGAGAACAAATTACAGAGAATCAGATGGTAAAATCGCTTAGTTTGTCAAAAAAATGGAGATACGACCTGTGTGTTTAGCACGGAAGGGCCTTTTCTTTTGAGCATCGTTTTACAAAGCGAACGAATCAATTTTCGATGATGTTTTTAGATAACTAAAAGTATTTTTTTGAGAATTTTTTTTCTAAGGTTCGTTCTAGGAATCAATGTAATAATAGTCGCTAATATTATGAATTATTTCTCAAAGTTGCCAAATACTTTTCGTTTTGTACTAAATTGTTTGAAAGTTGCTGAAATATTCCCATTTCAAATGTACCATTGAAGTTTAAAAAAAAATCATTTCCTATATAATTAGGGTAAAATTTTTCTGTGTAATTAGTTATTTTTATGAATTTAGTCAATACTTATTTTTAATTTTCATTTGGTGTTGTTTTTAAGTGATATTTCTATAATTTTTCTAAAATTTTCTTTGCAATACGAATAAAGAGAAATATTACGTTGTTTCTCTATCTAAAGACATACGTTTATTATTAAATTCTTTACAATAACTTCGATTTTGTTTGTGACGGGTGGGGAAAACATTTTCGAAGACTTAATTAACAAACTTGCCGCCATCCAATCATGAAACATGGCAGATAGATTCCTTGTTGCTGACAAGGCTTTCTATCAAGTTTTGGGAATAAAAAAAGTTAGAAAATGGCATGGAATAGATGTTTTTTAAATCCTTTATATTAACTTCGATTTTGTGTGTGTGTGTGTGTGTGGGTGGTTGGTTGGATGGCTGGGCATGTTGATGGCGGTCAAATCTGCGGAGGCGTAATTAAAACCCCTTTCCGTTATCCGATCGGGCTGAAACTTGGCGAATGTATTTGATGTCGATAACTATGCATTCTATCAAATTTTGGTGGCTATCAATCTCACTGAAAAGTCGCTTTTACGGAATATTAATAAACCAACTTGCTGTCATCCAATTGCGCTGAAATAGCACTTAACCGATCATTGAAGAAACTCTTTCCTGCAGCCAAAACTGGTTAAATAAATAAATAAATAAATAAATAAATAAATAAATAAATAAATAAATAAATAAATAAATAAATAAATAAATAAATAAATAAATAAATAAATAAATAAATAAATAAATAAATAAATAAATAAATAAACAAAAAAAAATTGTTTTAATCAGAATAAATTAAAGATATGCGAATGTGAGTGCATAATTTCACATTAATTCTTTAAAGAATAAATTTTGAGAAGTAATTCACCACATATTTTTCTGATAAAGGGGTTTTTAATACTTAAAACTAGATGCCAACATCAAGCACACACTGGTAACAGAAGCGTCGTTAAAAATTGGCAATGCATATAAAGGATTTAAATTAAAAACTCTTTTATGGGTTGTATTTCGTAGTAGTTAAATATTATGAATACTCGACGCGAGTTAATATTTGGTTAAATAAGTTCTAATTGCACATAAAAATTCGCAATGTACGTAAAGTATTTATGGTAAATTTTTTGTTTTGGTTGGTTAGTTACTCCTCTAGTAACACCTTTTGAAAGATGAATAACATTCACTAATAGTTTTTTTCATCAACTAATTCCTTACCATCTATCGTCCATGTTCAGAATCATTTCACCTAATATCCAAAACCGCTTTTGTTCATCCGGTTTCTAATTACACAGATGGTGCTATTTATTTCGGTAAATTACAACTGATCGCCCGTATATTCGAATAAATCTGCTATAAAATGTAATCTAAGCGTTTTACGAGCTCTCTTTTAGCTTCATAAGAAGAGGACAAAGTTCGTTGAAGACAGAAAAGCGTAACGACAACGATTGCTTTGAATTGTGTTTTGCAAACACAAATGCGACCCTTTAAAAGTCTTTGGATCTCTTCCAAGAAAGAAGTTCTTTCTTGGTCGGCATCACTTCAAAAGGCCGCACCGGGAGCCGAGATAGAGTATAATAAATGAATTGGGGAGGTGCTCTCTCTCTCTTTCTCTTCGGGAGGACTTAAGAGAAGTTAATGCAATCGTAATTTAGACGTCACACAGATGATGATGGGATAAAAAGTAAATGTGAATTAATTGCGTCGTGTTTTGAGTAATTGCTAGTGAAGAATGTTTTCGATGGCCGCATTTTCGAAGTCTTTTCTGAGATTGTGTCTGGGGGTGCTATATTTTGAAGAATGGTTATGGTGTCTAAAAACAGAGTGATCTGAAAGTCTTGAATGGATTAAAGACAATATAGCGTGAACGTTGTTGTATTGATTGAGTTATGTTTTTTTCGGAAATGGTATCACTGATTTTTTTTAAGGGGGTCCGGTACCGAAAATATATATATTTTTTTTATTTATGTACATTTTTATGTCAAAAATTTATTTTATGTATGAGATACTATTTATATATCTTTGAGAAAATGTTTTTTTAAATATTGTGTTTAGTTATTTAAAAAAAAATTATTTAAAAACCAAGAAAAATCCATAATAATTGATGTTTGCGTATTTTGATATAAGTCAAGAAAAAATATTTCTTTTTCAAAGTGAAAGCTTTCTGTAATACATAACTATATAAAGAAAATTTTGTCTTCACAGAATTTTGATAGGTGAATTAAAAAATTCTCAAAGTTAAAATATTGAAATGTTTGCTTTTTTTATGTTATCTTTTACGCTAAATGTTATATTTTAAAACAGAATTAAAAAAATAAAATTATGTGAAGACAAAATATTTAAAACTATATACATTAAATGCTCCAATAATTTGAATAGCCAATTGTTAATGGTTCTGGAGATATATCGATTTGAATATGCATCATCTGTGAAAAACACTAGTGCTCGAAAAACGCACTTTAAGCAGACGCTTCAAGGTGTTACGCCCATTAGTGATGTTTAAATCACAGGTAATTTTGTGGCGTTCTAATCACCGGAGGAATAAGATAAAAACATCATTCTCTTCAGGAATGTATGAACTATTTTTTTAAATCAGAAAAAAAATTTGGGATTTTTGAAGAAATTTTGGTATTGGACCCCCTTAATGTCCTTTATACTAACTTCGATTTTATGTGTGTTTATGGAGGGTAAACTTCGGAGGGCTAATCAACTCATCTGCCGTCATCCAATCGATTTGAAACTTCGATGATAGACTAATTGTCGATGACAATGCATGCTATCAAATTTTGAGACCTGTCACTAAAAGGTCACTTTGACATGTGTTTTATTACCACTTCGGAGTACTAATTAACCTACTTGCCCTAATCCTATTGAGCTGAAACCTGAGAGATGGACTCTTTTTTGATGGCAAAGCGTTCTATAAAGTTTCAGGGGCGAAAAATAGCCAATGGCATGGAATAGATTGTTTACTTCGTATTGGTCAAACACTAAATCTTAATCCGAGCACAAAATCGCTAAAACAAGTGGCAATTGCACATATATATTGGCAATTCATATAGAGTATTTATATTAAAATCTTTGTTTTTATGGATTACGTTTTTATGAAAATAAATTACGTTAGTTAAATTCAACTTGTGCTTCCTTTGTAGTTCATAAAGTCAGTAATCGAGCTCTCTTAAAATGTTCCTTACTCATTTGCTTTGCAATGCTTAACACAGTTTCTAATTATTCTTGTGTACGAAAGCTCAAGATTAAGTGTAGAGTATTCGCCATACTAGATAGTGGAATCGAAACTTTACTGAGGCTGTGTCAAGTGTAACAAAGCAAATGTGTAAAAACATTAGATAGAACTGAATTACCGACATAACGCATTCGGAACGACAAAGGAGAATTATGTTAAATTTGAAGGCATTTAGTTTTCATAAAAAATTGTTTTGCTACTATCATTTTCAAGAATAAATAAATAAATCAGCAAATTATTTTCGCAATAAAACTTTTTAAATTCGACCGATACTTTTTGCTCAATTACTATATTGCACTTAAAATAAAATAAAATTAAGATCCGAAATTCTCTCTTCTTTGGAATTTGGTGTTTGCAAGGATTTTAGAAGTAACTATTTAAAAGAAATAATTAAGAAAACTTTGTATTTCGTTGTTTTAATTAAAAAAAAAAAAGAAGAAAAAAGTATTCATTGATAATCTAGTGGGATATTTTTTTTATGAAACATATTTGTTGTATTAAAGGTTAAATAGCAAAAATAGGGTTATTAATTAGACGATTAAAACTATACTGAAAAAAAGTTCCATTTAAACTTCTGTATTGACTTGAATCCGAAGAAGGCTTAACATTTCACACAGAGATCTATATTAACAACTTACATCCAAACTAGTTATGGTCTGCTGGTAACCAAGGGAAACCTATTACACAGCATTGTATGGGGGAAATTCAGCTGTTTTCATCTGCTTCAAAGCAGAAACAGTTAATGAGTTATGAAGTTACTATTAGAGATGAGAGGATCCTCATAATACTAGTGGTCTTCATTTTTATCCAATTTTTTTTTAAAATATATATATATATATATATATATATATATATTCCCCTTAAAAAAAAAAAAAAAAAAAAAAAAAAAACCTACGCTCAATGAACCCTCATGTACTGCAAAAAGCAAATAAAATAACATAACCCCATGAAAAGAAAGTATTTAATATAAATCTTTTATATGCATTGCCAATTTTTGTATTCATTAACATAGCTCCGTTTCTGTTGCCAGCGTGTGCTTTTTTTAAATATTTAAAATTAGATGCAAACACCATCTCTATCAGAAAAAAGTACAGCAAACTACTTTTCAAATTTTATTCAATAAAAATGAATGTAAATTTACACACTCATATCCAAATAACTTTTATTTATTCTGATTAAAACATTTTTGTTATTTATTTATTAAATTTTTTTTTGGCAACATCAAATAATTTCTTCAATGATCGGTTAAATACTATTTCAGCGTGATTGGATGACGGCAAGTTGGTTTATTAGTATATTCCGTAAAAGCGACTTATTAGTGACAGTGCCCGCCATCGACAAACATATAAACAAAATCGAAGTTTATATAAAGGATTTAAAAAAATATTTATATTCCCACAAACCACCCTCTTGCTAAGCGCCACCTATAAAAATAGTCAAACTTAACAATTCCACTTTAATAAAAAAATACAAAAAGCTATTTCAGGAACTTGGGAGATCAAGTACATAAGCCATATAATATCTCGTACTCAACCCAGACAAGATCCTTCTTCAATTTATTACGTTCGAAATGCGGTTTGAGGAGGGTGGACAAAAAAAAAAAAAAAAAAAAAAAAACCTCTTGCAAACATACTCGATTGATGGATGGTATATATTACGACTATTTGATCCAGTTATCTCAATATGCGCCTGAGTAAATGAATGCTAAGGATTCAGCAGACCCCATTTGGCTTCTACCAACCATTGCTTTACTGCATCTTATTAAAGGCAGTGGCACATCAAAGAGATAAGGCTCCGTGACATCTTCCGGTAGACGATTTTCTCTAAAGATTGATCCTGATATCGTGCTGCCCTCAGATGTCGCTATATTTATCAAACGTTATCACTAGTAATCAATAGTCCACGTTTCGTTCAGTATTATAATAATAATATAAGAGCCTAAGCAATGGGAGGAAAAATTTGTTTTAATTTTTTCACTTTAAATTTTCTTATATTAACCCTCTGTTGTATAGTGTAACATGATGCAACACAACTTATCAAAAAGAAATTTGAGGGAAAAAAAAAAAAAAAAGGGAAAAAAAAAAAAAAAAAAAACCCCTTGCTTAGCATATACACTATACAGTCAGTGTCAAAATTGAACGAAAACTTTCAACTTGAAAAACTTGGCATTAAAATGTGCACTTAGTAAATAAGAGAAAAGATTATTTCAATGTATAAAACAATGATACACCTTTCAAAGGTGAATTCACCGAACAACGAAATTATTTGTAACTTCATTAAATTTTGTCAAATTAAAATTCAACAATTAATATTTTTTAGCTCACCATGAGCTTTAGTCTTTATAATTGTTTTGAGTCATTTAAGAATAAAACGAACTAATCTTTTGGTTTTTTTGTTGTCCCAATGAATTCCCGCAGCGTTTTCAATGCATTTTGAAGTGATTCGTTGCTTACAATACAGTTTTATTTCTCAATTTTGCTTTCATTATTTCTCGGATATGTTTGAAAAATATACCTTGGACAGTAGAGTGACTTTTATTAAATTTTTTTTCCCTATTTCTCTTAAGAGTTTACTGTCATTTTTTAACCACAAGACGAGTTTGTCCCTAGTTTCTTTACGACAACTTTCCGTAGTTTTCAATAATATGAAGTGAAGTTTTATTTTATCACAGATATCCTAAACCTTCAGAAAATCTAATTTACAGAACTATCAAAACGTAATTTAATACAAAATCAAGAACATGCAAGATCACATTTAATTCACTGATTTCTGTCATTTGTCACAAATACTTTAGTGGCATTTTAACATTTATCAGGATTCGAATTTCTTTAGTGGTTAATTTGATATAATAATTGACACATCTGTTCTACATAAAAAAAATTCCGAATTTCGATTTAATGTTTTTTTCATTCTTTTTCGGTGCATTTGATTTTAAAAATAAGGTATATGTTCACTTTTGAGTCTGATTGTATACTACACTAAGGTTTTAATGAATTGTTTAATTAAATCGGCACCTAGTATTTTTTTTATAGTTTTTCAGCGATCCAGGGGTAAACAGGAAACAATTTTTTTTTATTTAATCAAAAACAAAAAAATCATGCAATATAGGGTTAATACCTTTTTTCAAGCTATTAAAAGAAAAAGAACTAATATCATAGCACTGTTGGATTTTTGTTTATTTTATTCCTATATAACAAAACTGCTTTTTAGTGAAGTACGAAATGAGCTCCCATCTGTAAGTATAAAGAAGCGTTACTTGCGTGTATATAGGTGTGTGTGTGGGGGGGGGGGGTGAGGGGTGTTGGTCTTTTATACAAATCTACAGTTTACTTCGATCTTAATGAAACTTTGTACCCTTGATCTTCAAAACAACAAGAAGGTCACAGGTTGTATGACAGTTCGAAAACCCGCCTCCTTCCCTTTCAAGGGATATAATCCTAATTTGAAGTCTGCAGTTTTATTCCGATCTTGAAGAAATTTTGTACACGATCTTCCAAACAAATGGAAGGTAATTGGCAACATGAGATTTTGAAAATCATCTTCATTCTCTGTCTTCAACCCATAAAAGGGCATAATAATAGTATTTTGAAATCTACAGAATCAATTTGAAGCGGTTTTGAATCCGGGAACTTGGGCCACAGCTAATTGTACTTATTTCAACCACAAGCAACTACAGAGTTTAACTTTAAAATCAGAGTTTAACTTTAAAAATGCTGTAAAAAAAAGAAACAGTGGTTAGAATGATTTGAAGTGTGACCTGAATATTCACGGAGAAGGTACATAATAAGAAAAAAATTGAAATAGTTTTTTCTTATTTATAGCGAAATAGCTTTTTTCTTTAGTATATTGAAGTCAAGTTTCAGGTCATTCTTTTCAATAGTTCTTATTTCCATCAGTTTTTTAAAAGTTGAACTTTAACTATATTCACATTGTACTTTTAATCAACACTTACATAAGTAGAAAGTTTCTCAAAGTGGGGGGTCGCAACTCAATTTTAGGTGGATCGTTTTTGTAAAATAATATTTAATAGCAAATTTTTTCTTGATAATTTTTTTTTTTTTAAACCTCTTTTGGGAAAAAAAAAAAAAAAAAAGTTTCCGGAGAAAGAAAAAAAAAAAAAAAAGCCAATTTCAAGCTGACGAGGAAGTGGGTCGCTACACATTCGTTTACTAAACTAGGGTTGTGGAACATCGCACAACTTTCAATTATGCTGTAAAATTGGTCACTGCATTGAAATTTGATATGGTATTAATTTACCTTTTTCATAGTTTCAGTCATTTAAATAATAATAGCCAGTTTGGGGCGATATCTGTAGTAATAATTTTTTCATGGGGGAAAAAAAAAAAAAAAAAAAAAAAAAAAAAACGTCCACCTCGAGATGGCAAAATTGACGATGTTATACGATAAAGATTATATTATCCTTTCATGTGCATGAAACAGAGGACAGTCAATCGTTGGATGCTCAATGGTAGAGAATTCTGTGTTAAAGGCACACGTTTAAAAAAAAAAAAAAAAACCTTTTTATGCTTTTATCGTATTTCTGCGTTTATTTCAAAGGAGGAGACGATTAGAACACCTTAAGAGGCATTAGCATAGAGATTTCAATCAAAATTGTTTGGGCCGTTATTTAGCAATTGCTGAAAAACATGATTTTTTCATGATTTTTCAAGATTTCAATCTTATGATCATGCGCGATTTTAACGAAAACCTTAATTAGATCCTATGGCCACCAATAACCCGCACAACAAATTTGAACATCGTAAGTCAATTTTTTCGGGAGTCATGCTGACCACGTACACACAGAGAGACATTTTTTCTAGACCACATTTTTGAAATCAGTATGTTCCCAAACGTGGTAAAAAAAAAAAAAAAAAATTACCTAATGTTATACTTTATTACCCTATGTAAACAAATGGGTAATTGAAAGTAAATTTGGGTTGCAATGTTTAGAGGTTTAGGAGTCCCTGTTATAGTAAGATGTTGATCATGAACATTACTCTTCTCCTCTTGGGAGTGTTCATAATATCAAGACCATATATGTTCAATGCCAAATCTTTGGGATTGATTACTTTAAATTGAGTTTTTAATTTTCTTAAATTTTATGTGATTGGTCCTCATTTTTTCATTGGCTTTTTGATGAAGGGGAAAAAAAAATGTCAAAATAACGTCATGTAAAAGTATTTTGATAGTTTTAAAATTTAAAAGAAGAAACTAATTAAATTTTGAATTGATTGCTAATGAAAATAGATATAAAAATTTAAATAGATATAAAAAATCTTATATAAAAAAAGTTATTTTTTTAATCAAAATAAAACTTAAAATACATTTTTTTAATTTATATAAAACTGAGTTGTCTGTACGCATTAACCTTATACAAATACCCAGTTTTGCACCTAGAGGTTCGAAATTCGGAACATATAAGCTTTAGTACATGGATATTGTAGAGAACAACCTTTAAATACAATTGAAAGTTGCTTTTATTAAAATTTAATGACACGAAAAAAAATTCTTGGAATGGCAACGATATTTTTTTATTATATCATATTAAAACCAAAACTTATTTTAATAGGTCCCCCTTATTTTTATGATTATTTTTATGTATTACAATCGTCTATCCGATAAACAGTTCGAATATTATTATAATTTTCCATATATTTACTGTAAATAGAAGCCTCTGCGTAGACGCGGTTTCAGTTAATAATCTGAATGTAAACAAATTATTGAAATTCACTGAAAACTTTCAAGTCATTAGACATTTGTTAATTTTTCTTTTATTTCCAGGTAAATATTTATTAATCGTTTCCTTTAAACAGAATATCAAAATTCCTTCTTCTGATTGTTTTTATTTTTTGTATCATGTTTTTGTACTGTGTATTCAAGTTCCATATGATTTAACCTAGATTTGAATACATTTTTTGTATCATTCATGATTTATTATTTACACCAGACTATCTTACAATTTACACCAGAAACGTAATATTTCATTCGAGATTTTATTTCTTTGGTGTTTTATTATGGTCCTGATTACAAAATTGGTAAGGGGCTGGGCATGGGACTACTCTGTACATTTTTTTTTTTTTTTTTGAAGAATGCAAAACTTTTTTGGTTCAGATGTACTATAATAAAACATTTGTTTGGTGCTTTTTTACAGATAAATGCGGTTTCTCGCAACGATTTTTATTTTTCTTATATTTTAATTTTATAATTATTTATATTTTAACTTAATTTGGTGCTAATCCGTTTGCCGGGTACCAGCCAAAAGAATCACCAAAAAGAAGGCCTAAATAGTATAAACTAACAACTTTAAAACAATTTATAATTTCTATATTTAGAATTAGTGATACATTTACGCGTCATTTATATGGACAAACATTTAGGCTTGGAGCCAACTGGTAACCGCCCAAGAGTACCCTTAATATTTATATTTTAACTTAATTTTATTATTATTTATGTTTTAGTCTTATTTTAGTTACTCTTTTTTTGATTTTTGTGATTTTTCTGATTGTTGAAAGAAAAAAATCGCCAAATGCCCTATACTACATCTATTCCTTTTTTTCTTAAATGTAAACTACTATGTCTTTCAACGGGTTCCCAGCATAGAAGGGCCACACAGCTAGTAGTTTATATTTTCTTCTAGAGGGATCACGTACACAAAATACATTTTTTACAATTAGATATTTATTTTCTATTATTTAGATAAAATGTTTGGCAACAGATAAAAACACTATAGAGAGTTCTTCTTGTTATAAAAAAAAAACTCTTCCCCTCTTCTTCAGTCTTTAGTTTTCTTCAAACTTATCACTCTAATGGAACTGGCAAAAACTCCAATCGCTTGATGAGCAAAAAATAAATTAAGAAAGCGAGCCATATGAGGGGAAAAAAATCGATGGCTCTTCATCCAAACTTGCAGACATAAACCGATATCTCGCACGAGTTTCACCTAGCTAGTTTTGCTTTGAGAATTTCTAACTCGTTATTTTTTACGAGTTCGTTATAAAGGATGGATTGATGTAGATATCGCGGAAAACACGTCCTACAACGAATTTTATATATCTGTATCCTGGCAAAAAAGGGTCAATGCCCAAAAGAGGATCTTCGAATATATCTCCACTAAATTATTACGGTATGGAGGTGTGAGAAAAACCGGAATTTTTTGAACAAATTCATATTTATTGATATGTAAACATTAATGTGTGTAATGCATTCACACACACACACACACACACACACACACACACACACACACACACACACACACACAAAAAAAAAAAAAAGCTTTGTTTTTATCTATAACCAAAACTTTAATTCTGTAGGCATATTCCATAGCTCTAAACTGGAAATTAAGTATGCCCCAATACTTATAAAAGTTTTGAATGAAAATATTACATAGGCGAAGCAATGATCTAAATAAAAACGTTTGTAAAATGTTTACGGTGTTTCAGCTACGATGGCTTCAATTATATACTTCAGAATACAATCTTCTCACATTTTGCTTTTTGTATTTTTGATTTTATAAATGAGATATAAATTTAGTTCGGTGGAAAATTGGACATCTATTTAGTTGCTTGAATAAAAGACTAACCCAGAAAAGCAAAGTTTTTTTTCCATAAATTTCTATAAATTATTGTGTTATTATATGCATTGCAAACTTTTAAGTTATTTAAGCTATTTTGAGCTCAGTTCAAGTTTCCATAGTGTTTGACCACTACAAAGAAAATCCTCCATTCCGTGCCATCTACCGATTTTTTTTTTAGTTTTGGCCTCCAAAACTTTATAGAATGGATTTTCCTCGATAACAAGTCTATCAGTTAAGTTTCAGTTCAAGAAACGAACGTAAAGCCACTCTTTTAGGGATAGCCCCCTAAACTTGACAGAATGCACATTTTCATTGATAACGAGTCTATCTGCCAAGTTTCAGTTAATTGGATGACGATTAATTTTTTATCTGAAGATTTTGCCCACCACAAACATATAAAATCGAAGTTAATATAAATAATTTTAACGATTCCTTTATGTTAACTCTTTTCGTTTCTTTTTAATATGTCTCATTCTATAGATACAAGGCAAAACAGATTTTGTAGATTTAGGCGAATTTTAAAGGCATAGAACACTTCCAGCAATTTGATTAAACCAAATTCTCCAGGGTAATGGTTTTGGCGTGATTCAATGATATGTATCGATCCCATAACTTTTAAATAAATTGGGCAGATTAGATAACTCAGTGTTAATTACTTTCAAATTATACCGCTAATTATACTTTAATATATTTTAGTAAAGATTCCTTATATTAAACGTATTTAACGACTATCTCATAATGATTATGTAGATGAGATTAAGAGTTATTAATTATTAATCTTAAAGTCTCGTCTTCAATTTCTTCCTTTCAGTTTTATTGAGCTGTTGTGGGTAATGGTTAATTAATTCATAGTAATATAGTTAAAAAGCTTTTCTCTGAATATTGTGCATTTTAGTTTCGGCACTACACATATAAAATGAGGAGCTTATACAAAGGATTTGTTCATCTATTCTTGGTCAAAGATCTCCCTCCACCCCTTAAAAAAAAAAAATTAAAAAAAAAAAAAAACTTCAAATTCTACCGACACGTATGGTATGTGTGATTGAAGGTCTTGTCCAAACGATTTTTTAATCGAAATTCAATAGAAAGACACTATAGGAACTATCGGAAATTGTAACCAAAAGTCAATACTCAAGTTGATAAGCCTAAGAAAAATACTATAAATGTGTGTCGATGTTATATATCCATTTAAAAGTTTCGATTAGATTAGAACTGCGTAAAATTCACTCCTAGCTGCTTTAAAGTTCGATCAGAAGTGTGCTTCCATAATAATTATAACGCAAATTCACATTTTGGCTCAAAATAGAAGTTTTGGAGGGAAAATTTGGTGACTTTTCCTGCAAACTTTGTTATCAAACTCTCCAACTTGACGACAAATTTTTATTTAAAAAAAATCAAATTGGCAAGGTTTTTGTTGTCACAAGGTTAAGGGAAGGAATTAATGATATTAAATATCGCATGCTTGATATCCTTAGAACAATTGAAACATGAGTAAATGAGGTTTTCTAATTTGCAATGTGTCACAATTCAACTTGTTTTTCTTTATTAATTTTATTAAATGATTCTTTATATATTCTTTGTGCGTTGAATGGAATATTTGCTTCTATATGTAATATTTATGCTATTGGAAAAGATGCGGAGAGTAAGTTAAACTTTAATGAGAACACTTCAAAAAAATTACTTTCTATATATCATGTTTTAAATCTAGAAACTAAGTTTTTGTTTTATAATTTAAAGAGACAATTCGCGAAAAATCAGAAATAAAATAAAATGTAATGAAATAAGGAATAAAGAAATTTAATAAAAAATAAAAATTGTGTAAAGATCTCAATAGTGAAGGATCCAAATGATGAGTTTTATAAATGGCTACCAATTACTACAAAAGTATTAGGATACCAATATTTATTCAAATGCTAATGTTTTTACTGCAAATTTTTGTTTGGGTTTACATGATTCGTTATGTCTGGGATGTCATCCATAAGTTTTGGTTGATTTTCATTATTTGAACCATTTTCGGAATACTCTCTATAACTTAAGATTAATAGAACAACTTAAGAGTTCTCGTAACATTGCTCTCAGTTTTGTTTTAGTTAAATTATAGTCATAAAAAAGTTTTAGGGTCATTTTCCCGAAATGTGAAAAAAGCATGTCACAACATCATGCAACTTTGAAAATATGAACGAAAATAAAACTTTTTAAAAACTATAACTTTCAGATAAATAACATATTGAATATTTTTTTATAAATGTATTTAAAACTATAACGAACGCCAGCAGTCCTTTTTCTGACTTGTCCCTGCAGCCATCTATGCTGTTATAAATGTTAAATAAATCAATAATGAAACTTATTTTCCAAAAACAATTAATTTAATACATTTATAATATAATGTGTTTTATATACTGAAAAATAATTTAAAATAATTTATTATTTTTTCATAATTAGAAAATAAGAAAATGTTTGACACTGAAAAAATATCATTGTCCTGACAGATTGCTTTGCACTCGATATTTTAACTACAAATGGTATCAGCATTCAGTTTTTTGTGATTATTCCAAAATTATTTAATTTTTTTTTTGTAAATTGTATGACTAATTATTCTCAATTAGCACCATTTTCTTTTTTATGGAATTGTAAAGTCAGAGTGGCCACAGAACCTGGAAATCAGGGAAATGTCAGGGAGCTTTCTGATTCTGGAAAATATCATGGAAATGTCAAGGAGTTTTTTAAAATGTCACGAAAATCAGGGAAATTTATTTTATTCTGAATTCACGTTTCCCCGTTCATCCATATTTTGGTGCCATTTTCCCAGAAAATTGTGGTGGTAATCGTTAGAAGTGTAATGTTAGGAAATAATTTAAACTTTTTCTTACTGCCAAAACTATTTTTAAAAAATTGGCATATTATCCCATTAGCATACATGTTCTATTTGATCAGAGTGTCTACACATCTGGAAAAGTAAGGGAAATTTGAAAAAAAGTTTGCTATAAAATCAGGGAATTTTTTAGAAATCTATCAGGTAATTATCAGGGAACTTTTCCCCCCTGAATTTTGTGACCACCCTGTATACAAAACTATTTCATACACCAATGTATTTATAATTTTATATTTTTGAAAATATTAATGTTAATAAGGGAATAAAATAAAGAAAAATTTGTACTCAAGCATTGACTTTTTAAAAATTTCGTGAGTTCTATATATCTTAAATTACCAATGGCTCATTTCCAATCTAGTATTTTTATAATTTAATAAGTATTTTTATTAACATATGCTGTTAGGCTTGGTCAACTTTCAACTTTGGAGGAACTTCCTTGTAAGTAAAATTTCTATTCTTGTCTTATATAAAGACAAGCTATTTAAAAAAAAAAAAAAAAAAAAAAAAATAAATAAATAAATAAATAAATAAATAAATAAATAAATAAATAAATAAATAAATAAATAAATAAATAAATAAATAAATAAATAAATAAATAAATAAATAAATAAATAAATAAATAAATAAAAAAAATAAAAAAAAATAAAGAGTTCTCTATTAATTTTGTTTCATTGAAAGTATGCACATTTCGAAGCACTATTTAAATCTAAATAAACAGTTATGTATGTAACGTTGAATTATTACTTAACTTTATCTTTTACTTCCAAGTAAAAACTAAGTCGAGGAATATTCATTAAAATAACAATACATTTTGTATCCTTTTTCAATGTTTGTGTTAGGAATTATAAATTATTTCTTTACTTGTTAATATTTTCATTGCAAGTTACGAAATTTTAAGATTTATCGTTGAAGAGGAGGGGTGGATTGCACTTGTCACCAACTTTTGGACATCCCCCTACTATTTTTCACCCCTTCTACCACTGCTCTTATTGCGATTCCTTTATAATTAATTCCAATTGTGCCTAACTTTTCAAAGAGTCTTCATATAAGGTAACTTATATATAAAGCCTTACCTGCAAGCAAATCAAAAGCCTTTTGAAATTTTGAAAATAAATATCATAGACATCTAAGTTATTTCTTCTAATTTCCTACCTATATCATCATAAAATTCTGAAGGGGGGGGGGGGGTTCATGTACTGCCATAGACATCTAATTCCTTTAGTTGTATCACAATATTTCAAGAGATTAAAATTGAAAGAGTGATAATTCTTTTAGTTACATCGTCATGGTAGATATTAGTTGCGGAAGGTGTTCTCTTCCTTGAAGCAAATTAAGTCTTTATTTCTCTAAGAACTTCGTAACTTTTTTTTTGTTTTGTTGTTGTTGTAGTTTGAAAAAGGATATTATTATTGTCTGCAATGGAACTCAATTCATGTTTATTTAATTTTTTTTTTGGGGGGGGGGGGAAGGGAGGGAATAGGGACTTTGAAGGTTTGGAGATATTCCAGTAGGATATTTACTCAAGTTATTACTCAAGAATTACTATATTTTTGCATTTTATACTGTTGAACCATTTTAAATAATATTTATTGTGAAGAAAAATTAAAAAATATTATCTCAAAATAAAAAGTTCTATGTTAGAATGAAGGCTTTGATAATCTAAAATATTGTTTATTTTGCCTTGGTTTTGATAAAATGCACCCTTGACTTACTGAAAAACTAACACAATACGTTAAAATATTACTATTCAATAAAACTTTTTATGAAATACAAAATATAAAATTACACTTTGAAAAACAGTTATGTTGCAATAATTCTTGTATACAGCAGATTATTTATACAATAATATGTACAGTTACAGATACAACTGATAAAATTTTAAGAAATTCGGAAGTTATTCACGTTTTGCACTCATTTTAATTCATTCGATTTCCAAGATCTTGTATCTATTATATGATTTGCTTAAAGGGGGAAGGAGAAGAGCTAAGAAACAATTGTCTCATCTTAGTTTTCTTAGGGCAACAAAAATAGGTATTGCGAAAATAAATAAATGCACTGGTTATTATTTGTTAAAAACAAGATGATATTATACGGTTTCTTACTATCGCCTAAAATTGTAATTTATATCCCTACATATCTTAAGTACCTAACAGACAAAGCGCTTAATATCGTGGCGTAGAATACGCTATCGAAGGAAACGAATGAACAATCCGCAAGTGAGCTCAAGACTTTATTTCCCGAAAGCAGGGGATATAAACTTATATACATTTTAATTATCTTCAAAACGAGATGTATAAGAATCAAAACAATAGAATTTGCATAATTACAATGGACGAACTTCCTAGGTTCCTTCTAGAAAGTTCTAGAAGCAATATTATAAATAAATAAATAAATGAATAAATGAATGAATGAATGAATGAATGAATGAATGAATAAATAAATAAATAAATAAATAAATAAATAAATAAATAAATAAATAAATAAATAAATAAATAAATAAATAAATAAATAAATAAATAAATAAATAAATAGATAAATAAATAAATAAATAAATAAATAAATAAATAAATAAATAAATAAATAAATAAATAAATAAATAAATAAATAAATAAATAAATAAATAAATAAATAAATAAATAAATAAATAAATAAATAAATAAATTTGAGATTTTGGGGTCAATGGGTTTCTATCTCACAACCTCCCATTTGCTTTTCGATGTTCTAACAACCAAGCCTCGAAAGTTCGAATGAATGTGTTTCGCAACGACATCACATTTTTGGAGTTGTTTATATCCCTTGATTATATCAGACGTGTGTACATTAGCACACTGTTTTGTATAACCAGTATAAATTCAAGGTGTAATTTTAACATGGAGGGTGGGTAATTTTTTCCACTACTTCTTTTAAAAGTTGCTAATTCAAAACTTTTTTTTTTATATATTACTTGATGCACATTAATTTAAACAGCAAAAACTACGATTTCATACCAAAATTTGCAGCTAAAAAAGAGCGGAAAGAAATCTTCGTAGTTTCAATATTGCTTCCAGACAACTGTGTGCGTGACATAAAATTTCATTTTATACTTGAAGTTGAGTGTACTGTAACTATATAGTTTTTAGGAGGAAAACTTCTACGTCTCACAATAACACATGTTAGATGAAAGAAATATTTTATTTTTAGAGTTAATTTTTTTCACATGCTCAGGACAGAGTGGATACAGAACCTGGAAATCAGGGAACTTTCTAATTCTGGAAAAAATCAGGGAAATGTCAGGGAACTTTTTAGAATTTCACGAAAATCAGGGAAATGTTCTTATATTTAAGGCGCGTTTTCTCGTTCATCCGTATTTCGATGCTATTTACTCGAAGAATTGTGGTGGTAATCGTTCTAAGTTTAATGTTATGGAATAATTTAAACTTTTGATTATTGCCAAATTTTTTTTTTTTTAAATTGACATATTTTGCTAAAGCATACATGTTCTATTTAATCAGAATGTCTTAAAATTTGGAAAAATTGGTGACATTTGAAAAAATTTTGCCGTAAAATCAGGGAATATTTTAGAAATTTTTCAGGAAAATCAGGGAATTCTCAGGAAACTTTTTTTTCTGAGTTTTGTGATCACCTTGAAAGTTCTCTGTCATCAGAGTTATGTTTAATAAGAATCATTTTCCTGTCAACTGCAGAAAATAGTTTGATGAGTAAAAAATTGTATGTGTTTCAATATAGAATAAAAAATTAGAAAATAATAGATTTACTGTAGAGAGAGAATTTAGAAAATATATACATGTATTGTAAAAATTGGAGATATAACGTACCAGCTTCTAATTATGTAAGTTTCATCGTTTTCCTGGAAAATAAAGCACACAATGACAGCAAACCAGGATAACGATGCTTATTATTCCTTCAAAATATAATTAAAAGTTATATAAGTTTAACAATTATTCCACTATTATTGTAATTAAATTTGAATTTTTTTTATTATAATTTTGTTAAAGTAATTGAATTCTTAATTTGACAGAATACTCGCAAACTTTGGAAAAAATTTATTTTATTGCTAATTCCATTTTTCAGACTTGATTGGATTTTTTTTTTCTGTTATACGAATCAAGAATAAATATGTTCAACTTAATATATTTATAAATTGCTTTTGCTATTAAATGATATCATTTCAATCATTGTCGCGTTATTATGAGCACCATTGTCTTGGTAAAAGGATTTTTTAAAAATATTTGTTCGTTCTCACAATTAACAGATTTTTGCGCTGCTGGTATTTTTTTCTTGTTGTAAAAAGCCTAAACAATTCCAAAAAATATACGACATTCATTTGTTACATCCTTTTTTAAAAAATGTTTTGATATTGAAAAGTTGTCTGTTTTGCAAGAATGACCCTTTAAGATATTTTTATTGAAAGAATAAAAAAGTAATGAGTTCCAATTATTAAAAAACAAAATAATTTTTTCGTAATATTTGCTATGTAGGATTGATGTAAAAAAAAAAATATGGAAATTTTAATTGAGATTTAGTTACATTGTCACTATTAAATTTTTTTTTTTTTTTTAAACTGATTAAAAACAATATTTCTGCAGATATTGTTTTCGGAAAGAAGAATGTTAGATTCATTAATCAGAAAAAATTCGATTATAACTTTTATTAAAACTGATTACTTTCATAGCTCTCGAAACGTGTTTGTTAAAACGATATTTAACAACATAGTTTATTATGAATAAGTTGAATTTGGGAATCGATTATTTGAAGTACAATTCGTGCGCATTTTATAAACGATTACTGTTAAAATAATAGATAGATTATCCACTTTTATTTTGTCCTGTCAACATTAATTATATTTTCAATGTAAAACATGACAAGGAAACTTACTAATAAACTTTAATATGAATAAGATGGACATGAAAAATGAGTTTTTAACATGTCGTGTTTCTTTAACAATCGCTATGAAAATCTCATAGATTATCCATTTTTATTTCGTTTCGAAAATGTTAACTATATTTTCAACATCAGAGGTTTTGCTTACGTTATTTTTTTCCTTGATCACAATGACAAATTGTATTCTATGAATTTGATAAATATCTTTCTCGGTGAAAAGAATAAAAAAAAAACTGAATAAGGTATCATTATATTTTTTGTTTGAAAATTTTGTACAAAAAATTCGCAACTAAACAGGCAGGAATATAATTATTTTTATTGAACCAATTGAGTGGTTTAGATTTTTTGTTTCTTCTCAGATTATAATTGAATTGTGTTCCATTAATAGTATGTGCCTATTTTGAAAACACATTATCAAACTGTATTACTATTTTTAATTCTTTTTTGTTTGAATTTAAAACAATGTAATTAAAACAAATAAAAGAACAGGAATATTTTTTTTTATGAAACAATCAAGAATTTTAAATGCATATTCCTTACTAAAATGTTACCTGAATTTAAAGTTTCATTAAAAATTATATGTTTTTTTAATCATCTGTTAAAATTATATTACAATTTTAAATTAAGGGAAGACAAATATGTCCCCGACCTTTTAGAAAATTCTAATGCATACACTAAATCCCAAACGTAAACAAATGAGTGTAAGCTATTTACATTAAAAAAATCCCGCTGTGGTATATGTTTTATTTACCTAGTACAACTTACTTTAGTACGAGAGCTACACGATATTTACTACAAAATTAAAATTGGGACACAATTTAGTGAAAAATAAAATTATAAATAAACTTTAAACAAAGCAGTTTAATCTGACTTATCCATTAAAATTTTATATTTTTTACTTCCTTTTGCTCTTCTAGATTTTTAATATATTCCAGAAATGTTTCAATATCGGAAAAAAGCCAATTAAGTTAGTTCCTTTTTAAGATGATTTCAAAAGCACAGGATCATTCAATTGAGATGATCAAATATTAAAGTTGTAAGCTTTTCGAACTTTTTCAATTAGATTATGTAATTAAATAATGATAAATATCAGTTCCTGAAAAATGCATACCAATATTGGAGAGTTTGCTATTTTTATTTTTAAGAGATATTGATTTGAAAAGTACATTCGATAAAAATGATTTTCAAGTAATAAAGTAAATAAATAAATAAATAAATAAATAAATAAATAAATAAATAAATAAATAAATAAATAAATAAATAAATAAATAAATAAATAAATAAATAAATAAATAAATAAATAAATAAATGACTGACTGAATAAATAAATAAATAAATAAATAAATAAATAAATAAATAAATGAATGAATGAATGAATGACTGACTGAATAAATAAATAAATAAATAAATAAATAAATAAATAAATAAATAAATAAATAAATAAATAAATAAATAAATAAATAAATAAATAAATAAATAAATAAATAAATAAATAAACAAATTATAGAATGAATGAATGACTGACTAAATAAATAAATAAATAAATAAATAAATAAATAAATAAATAAATAAATAAATAAATAAATAAATAAATAAATAAATAAATGAATGAATGAATGAATGAATGAATGAAAAAATAAATAAATAAATAAATAAATAAATAAATAAATAAATAAATAAATAAATAAATAAATAAATAAATAAATAAATAAATAAATAAATAAATAAATAAATAAATAAATAAATAAATAAATAAATAAATAAATAAATAAATAAATAAATAAATAAATAAATTAAATTAGTCCACTCAAGGCGTCTTCTCACTTTAGGCACCTCGAAAATAGGCTATTTTCGCGATTTTTTTTCGAGGATATTTGCAAACAATTATGGGATAAAATGGATCCTATATAATAAACACATCTTTCAAGTACAAGAAAAAAAAATATTTTTTTGAACAATTATTATAGTAAAACAGTAGCATCGAAAAACGCGTGTAGAAATGTAATGTTCGTGGCTTGTTGATGAAATTTCGGAAGCTATCCGGCCGATTGTCATGAAATTTGAATGACATATTCTTCATAGTTATGGCTATAGCTCATATCATCAGATTTTTGATATTCGCGAAAATAACAAAAAGGCGCACGTTTTTCGAAAAAGTAAAAAAAAAACGCGTTTTTTTGCAGTTTTTTGTAAAAAAAAAATACTTCAAATCAAAATTTCAAAAATCTGATGATATGCTCTATAGCCATAACTATGAAGATAGGCCGGATAGTTTCCGAAATTTCATCAACAAACCACGAACATTACATTTCTACACGGGTTTTTCGATGCTACTGTTTTATTATAATAATTGTTCAAAAAATTCTTGTACTTGAAAGATGTGTTTATTATATAGGATCCATTTTATCCCATAATTGTTTGCAAAAATCCTCGAAAAAAAATCGCGAAAATAGCCTATTTTCGAGGTGCCTAAAGTGAGAAGACGCCTCAAGTGAGCTCATTTTCCACAATAGCCATCGCGTCACATTTTTAAAAACAGCTTTTGTGTAGCACCGTCGGGTGAAGAAGTAAATTTTCTCTTCATGCTATGCTAATAAATAACGTAAGTTTGTTCCTTAAATTTGGAAACAAACCATAAAGCACTGTTTTTTTAAAACGTTATGAAGGAAAACATTTAAGTTATAAATTTTTTCTACGGTTTCTACAAATGCTAATAAATAAAATAAAAGATTTAAAAATAAAAACTAATGTTTAAGTTAGTAGTATTAGTCGCTTAGGGGTATAAGTTAACCACGATTGAGCTGTTAACCCAGATGTTAAGTACAATGTTTCCTTTTAAATCAAGTAATTAACTTGGTTCATTAGTGCTTTACAAAATACACGCCCATCCTTTTATTGATGGATGAGGCATTCTTAGAATTCACTTTTATTTTTATCTTTAGTAAGGTTTTTATGCATTCGCAATAAACAAAGGCTGCGAGATAACAACGAGTAATTAACTGTTTAAAAATCTGAAATCCAATAGACTTAATTTATGGAAGGGAGAAATTTTACAAGAAGGTAATTATGTCTATCACAAAATCCTTTAATTTAAAAAAT
Source organism: Linyphia triangularis (assembly GCA_963978545.1). Taxonomy (NCBI): domain Eukaryota; kingdom Metazoa; phylum Arthropoda; class Arachnida; order Araneae; family Linyphiidae; genus Linyphia; species Linyphia triangularis. The sequence continues at coordinate 18,268,176 of OZ021722.1, read as the reverse complement.
GTCGATTTTTAGAACCAGCGATTAAAATTGCAATCTAAGGCTTAATAGTTTGAAGCATGGCTTAATTTTCGGCAGTTCTAAAACGTTAAAAGATTAATATCTTTGAAAATTTTGGTATTTATAAAATGTTGATGTAAAATAACGTTTGTAATAAATTTATTTTTGTTCGACTAATTACATTATTTTTGAAATCATTCGTTATTATTCAAGACTCTAAGTAGTAAGGCAATAACTGACATTGCTGCACTTTTTTTTTATGTTAAACATTCTTCGCATTTCATTTATATCCAGATCATATCAGTGGTAGAAGTGTGTAGAAAAAAAGTGGAGGGATGCTCAAAAGTTGGTGACATGTGCTATCCCCCCCCCCCCCAATGAAATGTTTTAAAATTTTGTATCTTATAATCTTATAACAAAAATATTAACTAGTAAGGAAATAATTTATACTTCCTAACACTAACATTGAACAAGGTTCCAAAATGTATTGCTATTTTTATGAATATCTGGGCTTTAGTTTTTTTTTTTTACTTTGAAGTAACAGCTTAAGGGAAGTAATAATTCAACATTATAATTTAGGTTATTTAGATTTAAATAGCGGTTTTTAGATGTGCATACTTTCATGAAATTACGTTAATAGAGAACTCTAAAATGCCTGAAAAACAGCTTGTCTTTATATGAAACAAGAATGGAAATTTAACTTTAAAGAAAGTTCCTCCAAAGTTAAAAGTTGACCAAGTGTAACAGTATTTGTTTAAAAAAATACTTATATCTTTATGTGAACTAGTATAATACATTTTTATAATAGTAAGATATCTACAGCATAAATATTTTTATTTAGATTTGAAAACTTTAAATCACTTTTTCTCAATGTCACTAAATTTAAAGATTAATGTTATTTTTCTTTAGTAGTTTTTAGCCTGATTGAGTGTTATTAAAAGTGGGGGTATGTATTTCAGTGGGTTTAGAAGTGGTGGGGGGGGGGGGACGCATGGGTATTTTCTTGAAAAGTGGGGGAACGCGTCACCCCTCGTCTATCCACACTTCTAGCACTGGATCATATGATTCAAAGGGTACGCACGGTGTCCACAAGTGTATTGTCATTAATGTTTTGTATAGCTCTAATAAAGTGGTGCAGAGATATCCGATGAGACTGCTTATAACACCACCTATTGGCCAAGTCAAGAGTTAGCAAAAATCTCAAATAATTATCTTAAAAACTATTCAAAATATGTAAAAAATAGTTAGTCATCAAATAGTTAAATAGTATCGTTTCAGTAGAAATGTACACCCTCAAGCAAATAAATGTTTTTAATACATTTCGTGTTTACCAGCACTATTACGCATCATTCTCCACTGGGAGGCTGAATGCGTGTCTAGGTTTCAAGAGGTCTCGCAACCAAGCTCTCACTGCACTCTGCAGTATCTCTTTTCAAAGAGAGCACACACCAACTGATAGTCTGGTTTTGTTTGGCTGTTTGCCAGGAGGATGTTTTCCGGGTGTTCTCCTATTCGATACGTCTCCCTTGAGATACTAGTTATCTAAGAATGTTTCGGTGAAGTATAGCCCTTGTGATGCTCCTCGCAATTAAAATTACCAATATAACTTTCCAACATCATTCTGCCATGAAATATATCAGAAATGAGACATTTGTCGTCAAAGGTACGTATCATTAGTGACTAATTACTCATTTTATGCTCAATAGACTTGAAATGTTCATCACTTGATATTGCTTGATAGACGATAGGCTTGAAAATCATCACTAGATGAACTTGAAAAGTTATTTTACTCATTGAAATATTTTTTTTAACATATGCTCGACATGGTGTTGGCGATTTTATGAAATTCAAAGATATTTTAAACTTGGGAGTTATTTTTTCCAAAAGATTGACATGCAAAATTCTTGTAATTTTTTTGTGGTGGTTAGAATTCATTTCAAATTGTGTTTTCATCTAAAATATTATTTACTATGCTAATGTTCTTCAAGTAACAGGATAAGAAAATTACTTTCAATAAATCAATATATCCTAATTTCTGTATATAAAAGTCAAATTTTTCACTCACTCATTTGCTCACAGATCAATCAACTAATTTTCCACTTCTCATTTGTTACCATTAGGAAATTATGCTAAAAGAAGAAGTGACGTTTCTTATTTTTGATATTTGTCAAAAAGTTATTTATTAACAAACGAAAATTCCCTTTTTTTAAATTTAAGCCTTTTCCCTTTAATTAGTTCCTTTAATATAAGCATTTTTATAAACAAAAAGATATATTTAATAAACTGTCTTTACAGATTTTTGTTATTTACAAAATATAAAAAAAAAAAAAAATACTAATCGGGAAAAAAAATAAAAAATTATTAACTCGCATTATTTAAAAAATGTGCTTACATTTTTTTATATATGTGCCTAAAGAAAAATTATAGTAATATATTTGAAAATATATTGTATTAAGTGTGTAACTGTTTCTACAAATAGATCTAAAGATATATCAATTTGAACTTTGTAAATTATGAAAAAAATCAACAAAGAGAAAAATACGTTCAAAGTTACGAAATCCAATCCTCTAGATTAGTGATGTGAAAACTATATTCGCTTAAAATAATATGTAATACTCAACGTCGAAGAATTATTTTGATGTCGTGGATTCAGAATAAAATTAAATTTTTTTCAAACAATAATTTTTTTTTTAAATTATATTTTTGTAAATTTTGTGTCGCATCCTCCCCTCATTAAGGGTGGAAACGTTTCCACGAAAAATGACTCGTGGTCTGTTAGACTAGATACAGAAATTAGAGTTAAGTAATTTAACCCATAAAAACAACGTTTTTAATATAAATCCTTTTTATGCATTTTTATGTGCAATTGCAACTTCTTGAGTTCTGTTTGATCACTAAGAATAAAAGATCCATTTCAACTATTTACTAACTTCTTTTTGCCCCCAAAACTTGATTGAATACATTGTAATCTACTGCGAGTCTATTTGCTAAGATTTATCTGGATTGGAAGACGGAAAGTGGGTTAATTAACCCTCCGAGGATTTTGTTTCGTCAACTTTAATAGGGGAAAGTTTCAGTCATTATATATCGCCAAATTGAACATGTTTGAATTAAGTTTAGTATCTGGAAAATAGAACGTGAGTAAAAGATGATATGTCTGACATAAAGCAACGCATATCTTTTAATTATTTTGATTAAAACAATTTTGGCAACAGGATTTTTTTTTAACAATGATCGATTAAAATTATTTCACTCATAGCGTAGCTACGCAACGCAAAGTTGAATAGACTGGACTTCACTTCATAATGAATTTATGTATTCAAGTGCAATTATCTTTTATTTATTTTGATTAAAACAATTTTGGTAACTAGTTCATGTAAAATAGGACAGTTAAAAACAATTTATCCGTTCATGAACCTTGGCAAAAACGTTTAATTTGTCATGAGAATGAATAATCAAAAGAGTCCATAAAAATATCAGCAAAGAGGGGTATTTTTTTTTGGGGGGGGGGGGGAGGGATAAAAAGGGGGGGTGGAAAGGGGTTTTTATAATTGAAAAATTAATTTTGGAACAATCTAGGCATGTGGCATATGTTTTAGAGCATTTTTTTTTTATGCTGAATCTAATGAAAAAAAAAAAAAAACAAAAAAAAAAACAATATAACTAATTTGCAAAAAGTTACAATGCATTTTATAAACAAGCATATTTAAAAACCAAGGAAAGGTAAAATACGACATAAAGAAACAAAAAATTGGTCCGTTCATGAAACTTGGCAAAAAAGTTTTATTTGTCATGAGAATAAAGAAAAAAAAAGCACCCATAAATTTGCCTTGCATAGAAGGGTGTTTTTTAAGGGGAAGGGGAGGGGTTTAAAACTGAAAATTAATTTTGGTATAACCTAGGCATGTGACCCATGTTTTTGGAGTATTTTTAGACGATGAATCGAATGAATAAAAATTAACATGATATAAACTTCCTATAAAAAGTTATAGTCACATTTATAGATGAAAACACTACTACTTGCTCACTACTACTTACTTATTTTGTTACTAACTGGTACTTTTTCTATTAAATTTTGATTGTTTATTAACTTTTTTCTCTTAGTTTTTGCTCATTACATGTACTTTTATATTACAAGTATTTTCGTCTATAAAATAGGCAAATGGACTATAACTTTTTATAGGATAGTTATATAATTTTGCTTTTTTCATTTGATTCACCGTAAAGAAATACTCCAAAAACAAGTCCCACATGTCTAGATTATACTAAAATTAATTTTCAGTTTTGTAAACCCACTCACTCCCTCAAAAAACACACTTCTATGCTAAATATTTTTATGGACTCTTCTGTTTCTTTATTCTCATGATAAATAAAATATTTTTGCCAAGTTTCATGAACGGGCCAGTTGTTTTTGTTTTTCTTATGGTTTTTGGTACTATTTTACCCTTACAGGAAAGTGTTTCAACAATGGTCGGTTAGATGGGATATATTAGCATTCCGAAGCGATTATAAAAGCATGAGTATGAAGCCTGTTAGTGAGAGTGGCAGCCCTCAAAATTTGATAGAATGTATTGTCATCGATATCTAATATATCTGCCAAGTTTCAGTCGGATTGGATTACGGCAAGTGGGTTAATTAGACCTCCGCAGTTTTGTCCTAGAGCGACAAACATACACAACCACCCACCCCACTCAGTCAACCAACCACCCACCCACCCAACACCGAAGTTAATATAAAGGATTTAAAAGGGAAATATCATACATTGGTATTTCTTCAATGCATGTTATATTACGTTGAGGAAAGCTTTTTATGTATGGCCTGTATTCGGAGCACCGTGAAAATGAAATTTTTCAAGATTCTAGAGAAGCGCATTGTGTGTAGGAGAAAGTGTAGGAAAAATGTTGGAAAAAGTTGTATATTGAAATCTCTTTATATGGACGTATAGAAGCCCATAGTATCAGCTCATATGAAGTATAATATTTAGAATGTGGTGTTCATTGAAATGTATTCAAGGGATATTCTTTTTGCTAAATTTATGTTGAATACCCCCAAAAAATAACTATTTCTAAAATACCACAAAAAGGTTTCAATGCAATTTATTTGCTATAGCTACCGTTCTACTGCAATACATGTAAGTTTATTTTATGTAAATTATTATAGTTTTATGATTATTAATTCAGGAATTGTGTAAATAAATTGCGTTAAACGTTTAACAGTTGTTAAATTTTTCAGATGGACTGAGAAATTCCAATCATCACCCGTCTAAAAGTTAACCTCCAAATCGTAGAATGAATTTAAGATCTTAACCCTTTGCACTCGAGCGGCACCTCTCAGGCGCCACACGATTGGATGCCGAAACACGAGAGTACCACTAGGTTTGATGCGGAAATTTGATGCAAGGTCAATGACTATGTTTAGTTTCTATGACACAAATCCATAAACGCTAACCGAACCTAAAATGTCTCGAGTTGCTGGTCCCTCCATGCGAAAAAGGCCTCGAGTGCAAAGGGTTAATATTCTAAGTCAATATAATTCATTGTTTGAAGTCTAAGAACACATTTCTAACAAATATAGTGCCGACCAAACGACATAGTGGTTAGCGTACTAGCTTCAAGACCGCGAGGTTGCGGGTTCGAGTCCCGTGTAAGGCATGGGTGTTTGTAAATGTATGTTGGCTTGTCAAATGACGAATGTTTCGGCACATTATAGCCTTCGTGTTGCTGACGGCGCCATATAATCTGAAAACAACTAACAAATATAGAACATCGGAAAATATAGCTAATAAATACCAGAATTATTTATGCTAGTCACCTATTTATAAAACAGTAAACAGCCGCTTCTAGTTTATTTAAGACATACATAATAACCTGATTCATTGGATACATCTAATACAATATTTCACTAATACACGTTACTAAAAAACCATATATCATTTCTCTAGTAAAAATTCCTGTTTTCTCCCTGTTTTGACAATCATTCTAGGCATTAATCTATGTCAACCCTTTGAAAAATGATAGTTAGCCGTTTTTATTGAAATGACACCGCAAATTGCTTTCAGAAGAATTTAACAAATCGTCTTTCTTTGGTAGAAACTTTAGTTTTTTCCCACTGTAAAAAAAAAATCAAAATCTCAGGGCATTATCTAGAGTAGACAAGAAGGATAAAAAAAAATGGATTGGGATATAGAAACGCTTTCCTTATCAGAATGATGGATCAATATGTCCTACAGATGTAGAATTTCACATTGGATGTATTTTCCGGAAAATACATCCTATAACTCATTAAATATTATATCCCTGTTAAAATTGCTATTTGGGGGTATCTTTTCACCATTGAAAGGAAGAACAGAAGCGGTTGAATTATTGCATCTGTAGAATCGGGCTAGGGATTACTATTTGCATTATTACCGTGTTACTGCGACGCCATTTATATGAGTTAAGAAATTCGATCGGTTGGCTGTGGAAGCTGTTAATCCTATTTTATAGATTCTAGCGGAGCTTTCTTAAGAACTTTTGAAGGTGAATGCCCATTTGGAATCATTAAACCTTGAAGTTGATAAGGTTGGGGGTGTTAAATAACTTATATTTCTTACACTAATAATTTGTGTATTATTGCTATAAAACTTTTAAATTATTGTGTAATATTGCTGTAAATGTATTAACTTGCAGATAATTACTTTCAATTACTTATATGTTAGCATAGGACAATGGGAGTATTGCATTCAATATTTTCCCCCCCATTTTTAATCGTTTTTTTTTTTTTTTTTTTTTTTTTTTTTTTGTAGCGTCTTTACTTCAAATGTCCAAAAAATTGTATGGGGAAAAGGAAAAAAAAAAAAGTCTGTGTGTGTGTCTGGGGTCAGAAAGCAGAACTCCCGAACGGATTGATCAATATTTTTGATCTCAAAGATGTTCAATTTTTGTATACGGGTCAGTAGTGGCCATGGTTCCTGTCATTTAAAATATCACATAAATGGAGGTTGTTGTTGATAAAAGTATGATTTTCAGCAATTCCTAGAAACCGGCCCCAGCTTTTAACCAATCACTGTGGTAATACCCTTTAAGGTATTCTTTGCATCTCCATCCTTGAAATTCTCGTAAGAATTCGACAAAGGCGTAAAAAATTGAAAAACGAACATTTTTGACATAAGAGTATTTTTTCCTTAAGCATTGTCTATTAACGACTGTTCCTCCTCCGTTTTACTCACTAAATAATGTAATAATAATCACCTAAAATATTTTTAATTTCGCCATTTTGGCGACTTCTTTTTACTAATGTAATACTTATTGCCAAATATAGTGTAATTGAAAGTTGTGCAATGTATATATATAAGAATAATGAAAAACTTAATACATTGGTTATAATGAAATTTAATCACAAATTCCTATGTTAACCCTTTTTCTAGAATGTTCTTATCAACTTTGTTTTAAAAATCAGCAATTCCATAAATGATTTATTCTTTCTCTTAATATCACAATGTATATTATAAATCTGTCTTTCCATACATTCGAAATACCAAAGTCGAAAAACATGGATACTCACTAGTTGAATCCAAAACAATTTAGTACGTTACTTGAAGAAAAAATTAATGCTTGAGGGAAAATTGTTAATATGTTCCTACTATTTTGTTTATAAAAAATAGTGTTTCTTTTAATTTTCTTGATAAGAATTAAGAGACTATAGTTCTTGATAAAAAAAATTAAACGGACAAATTGAGAAAAACTAAAATTTTGTTTTTTCTTTATTATATAGCGCTATAGTACCTGTGAACACCTTCAAACTCTAAATAGGTTGTAGGCTGCTAATAATTAAGGTTATAATTTAAAGATCCATCTCTTAATTAAAAAAGAACTATCTTATTTTGTGTGGGAATCCCCCTCTCCCCCCCCCCACATCTTTGGTAATTCTATGCATCATCCACTCTGTACTGTGAGGATTATCGATTTTTCAGTTAGTTTTCTTACTTTCAATTAACCAAATTTGAATCTCGTAGGTCGATTTGTTCAGGAGTTATGTTAACCACGTATACACAAACACTCATACACACAGACAAACAGGTTAACATAACTCCTGAACAAATAGACCTACGAGATTCAAATTTGGTTGAGCGGGTTGGTGATAGCACAGGAGCCTACCATTAAGGTTTACGTCGAAATTGTGCATACCCATAAGGTAGCTGCTATTGAAAAAATCATGTTTCCAGTAATTGCTAAAAAACGGCTCGAACGATTTTATTCAAAATCGCTATGGTAATGCTTCTAAAGGTGTTCCAAACCTTCACACCTCCAAAATTCCTATAAAAATGGCATAAAAAGTGGAATAACGAATGCCTTTTACACAGAGTTCTCTTTCCTTGAGCATACCTCATCAACGATCTGTTTTTCTTCTCTCCTCAGTTTCACTTATAAGAAAGGATAATATACGAATTATTGAAAAGTATATCGCCAATATCATCATTTTGGTTGAGGTTTTTTTTTTTTTTTTTTTTTTTTTTTTTTTTTTTTACATACTAGAATTATTGCAAAAAATATCGCCAAACTGGCCACTTTTGCTAAATGAATGATGAAAATATAAAAACGGTACATAACACAAATCTACGTCAGTATTATCGTGTAATTGAAAGTTGTGCTATGTTCCACACCCCTAGTTTTATATATTTTTGTATTTTAATGTTACATTATTACTCATCCTTTCAAAATATACAAAAATACATTCTTGCATTGTGCTGGATTGATGTAACAACTTGTGTATCTATGAAGAATGATTGATGATTGTCGATAATTTAAGATACTTCATCAAAAATGAAGTTATAAATCTTCCGAAGTAATTAATAGAAATTTCGACGCAATAGCTGTGCATAATTGAAGGAAATTGATGATGGCAAAGTAATGAAGGTTGTGTTTAATTGATGCAAAATGACTGGCTAGTTTTGTTTAATCAGTTTTATATAAGGCCAGTTATCTTATGAAAGTTTTATTAGTATTATCATCATGAAAGTTATATTATTGAGTATAACCAGTTATCCACACTTAAAATATAATAACTTGAAATTAACCTTCATTCTATATCCACGCACTATGAGTTAGAATTACAAAATTATATTTACTTACTTCACGCTGATATTTTCTTGATTTTTCTAAAACTCTTCATTATCAAAATGGAATTTGTAATTCTATAACTAACTTATGAAAAAGTTATCACTAAGTATGGTGCAATAAAAAATTTGTTTTTGGCCAGATTACGTTTAATATGTCTGTTAATAGCAAAATTAAAAAGGTATAGCGATTTATTAGTTTCAGTTATTTAAAAATGTAAACTGAAAAGGGAAAATTATTGCTTTTTATGGAAGTCGATAAATTGCATGAAAGTAATGGGATGAATTTTAATTCAATTGAGAAAAAAAGTCAAATATAAGTTCGAAAACTGAATATCTTTTTGTTAAGGCTTTAAAATAAATTGATCATTTCTTAATGAGATTAGATTAGTTATTACGTAATAATATATAGCAAATATAACAAAGTTTATAAAACCTGATGGCAGGGTTGAGTTGTTTTAGAAATAAAGATAAACTGGGAATTTTTTCTTTTAAAGCTCAGAAGTTTGTCAGATGTCACTTATTGATTTCCGATATATGACAAGCAGTTTGAAATTAACTTTTCAAACACAAAAGTGTCTGAGGTTTGAGTGTTCGAAAAAAAATGTAGTTTTTCTTTTATATTTCTAACCACTGCGTTGCGTGTTGACATTGCTTTTCAAATATATTGTTTTTCTATAAATATTGCCGGCAACTTTGGAAATTTGCATTTCATAAGAGCTTGTATGAAAAAAAATTCTATTATACCCTTTTCTCTCGACAGGAAAAAACTTTTTTTTTAAATGAGTTGACACTTGAGTTTATTCCCAAAGGTAGAGAATAAATAGCATTTTTTTTTTTAATATTTTAATATTTAATAACTAATACTTACAATAACACCATCAAATTATTCACAGGCTTAATTTTTTTTAATACTTTTTTTATGTGTGTTTATTATTGTTAAAAGAAGTGATATTGAAGTGATAATTAAGCCCTACTTTATATTACTAGTGCATTTCGTCATCAATATCATCATCGTCAACAATAACTACAATATCGTCATCATTATTATTATTATCATTATTATTATTATTGTTGTTGTTATAATCATCACCATTCTAATGATATTAAGCCCTACTTTATATTAATATTGCTTATAGTCTTCTTTATCATAATCCTCAATAGCAACATTATTATTATTATAATTTCTATTATTATTATTATAATTTCTAATATTATTATTATAATTTCTATTATTATTATTATAATTTCTAATATTATTATTATAATTTCTATTATTATTATTATAATTTCTATTATTATTATTAATGTTACTATCATCATCTTCATTCTAATGATATTAAACTCTACTTTATATTAATAGTGCATATCGTCATCATTATCATCATCGTCAACAATAACTACAATATTATCATTATTATTACTATTGTTGTTGTTATAATCATCACCATTCTAATGATATTAAGTCCAACTTTATATAAATAGTGCTTATCATCTTCTTTATCATAATCCTCAATAACAACATTTTTATTATTATAATTTCCATTATTATTATTATTATTATTATTAATGTTACTATCATCATCGTCATTCTAATGATATTAAACATTACTTTATATTAATAGTGCTTACCGTCATCATTATCATCATCCTCATCAACATTACTATTCTTATTATTATTATTATTATTATTATTATTATTATTATTATTATTATTATTATTATTATTATTATTATTATTATTATTATTATTATTATTATTATTATTATTATTATTATTATTATTATTGTCGTTATCATAATTCTAATGCTGTAACATTCTTATTTTTATTGTGATCCTTGCTTTCTAGATTGTATAAGATGTTCTTCTACGATTTAAATTTCTTAACCTATTCCCAAAGGTATAAAAATGTTTCATAGATTTCAGATTGTCTTTTGTTCTAAAAGACGACTCTACGCTTTATTATCTTATAGATATATTTCATGTAAATAATTAAAATAATACTTTCAAGTAAACACTGGAAAGTAAAAGCTTATGAACTCCTGCTATAATTCAAACATTTACTTTACTTTAGACTAATTACCGAACCCAAATTAATGGAAAGTTCCAACACTTGAAGAAAACTTTATAATATCAAGTGCGCGGATGACTTGCAGTAGAGTTTTATCCAAATTTTTTTTCTAAAACTTGTTTAACAATAACAACAATTAACTTACTATATAATAACAAAGAAAAGTTAAGTGAACAGAGTTTTCTAGTACAAGTGAAATCATTTTAAAGCAAACAAGTTAAATTACTTAATTTAATTATCTCTCATTAAGGAGTAATGCCGCTATAAAAATATAAAAATAATGGAGCCTATGTTTTTTTTTTTTCCTTTTTTTTTTTTTTTCCCTTTCCTTTTCATTATTTATCGAAGCTCTTAAAGAAGAATTTATACAGTTTATGAGAATCTTAGACTTAGAAATTTCAGGTGTACTTTTTATTTTAGAATGTGGAACTTTATAAAAAAGCACACATCATTTACCTTACTCATTCCGTATTTATTTATTTATTTATTTATTTATTTATTTATTTATTTATTTATTTATTTATTTATTTATTTATTTATTTATTTATTTATTTATTTATTTATTTATTTATTTATTTATTTATTTATTTATTTATTTATTTATTTATTTATTTATTTATTTATTTATTTATTTATTTATTTATTTATTTATTTATTTATTTATTTATTTATGTCAATCTGTGTTAAATGTGAAAGGAAAAAATCTCAAGAAAGCATAATGTAAAACGTTCATGAAATTTTTTTTTGGCAAACGATCTTCATCAGCATTAAGTGACATCTCAACTCAACTCATTAAACTTGCTGATGGATCGAAGGAACCGCTATTTTGGAAGAAGACTCTGCAGAACTTTTTTTTTTATTTGGATTCGTTCTTTGTTTTAAGGGCGCTTTGTGTTGGCGGCTTTTCCTGTTTTGTTTCATATTCCAATGTTCTATTTCCATTTCTTCCCGCGACTGGAATAGATTTTTAACAACTGCAGGCGTGAAATGTAAAAAACAAGTTGTGTTGTGATTTTCTTCTTCTTCTTCTGGAATCAAGCCAAAAGTTTGCTTATTGAGGGAGGTTCATGTGTGTTGTAGAAGATATTGCGATTTATCTTAGATTTTGAAATCTGTTAAAGTAAAGCTGTAACAGAAAATTTAAGTGTATAACTTTCATGCGCAGTTGGAGCTCAATTTTTACTGTCGGACGAATTAAGGTACTGATTGTGGATCAATACACATATAAAAATCTAAGCATTTGTTTTTTGGCACACTGGGATAAACTAGATATTTAAATTTATTTATCTGAATTGGTCCATCATGATTGCTCTTAGATCAAACTAATTGGCCCGAATCCTAAAATCGAGTTTAACCTTCCACAAAATATGTGTCTTAAAATATATTACTCAGAGCACTTTTTACTTTCTACTAGCTCGCTTTCTATGCCAGAACCCAATGCTGAAAAAAATTGTTAGTAGTTTATTGGTAATAAAATGAAATATGTCTTGCACTATTTTTTACACTCTTTGAGATTTCTTATTCAACTGGGCGGTGTTACTTCGTAAATCGTTGGTAAATTGGTGTGAGTTTGCCTATTTATTTTTGAGTGGTTAACTTATAATTTACGCCTTATCCAACTGAAATCAAACACTGAGGAAAACGATAACAATTTGTCTATAATTCTACCCGTTCCTGGGTCATTCCCCACAGAACGCACTATTTCAGTAGCGGAGGAGAAAAAGTTATTGAAATCCTTGAATGTTTAGAATTTTTTTTCTCTCGTAGAACTTATCGATTGCAATCCAATTATGACATTAGCACAGATTGTCTGATCAGCGATTGTCAGATTGAGCGATCGTACATAGTTATTTCACGGATTGATGTCCACGGATATTCGATTTCCTTGTTATTATTTAGTTCCAAATGAAACTTTAGGTTTTATAAATATGAGATTACTAAATTGATACAACTAATTTGATAGAATTGATACAACTAATTCTATCAAATAAGTAATTAATAATAACTATTTAATTATTCTTGACTAATTTTATCCCGACCACAGATATGACGGTATGATCATAACTGTTGCACCTATTTCACATATAAATATTAAATTGTGATTTTTATATTGAAAAATGGAATGCACAATGTGTATTGGAGCGAAAATGGTTGCATTGGACTTCTTTCCAATATCACAGTTGACTTGTTGTGTTACTTGGTGGACTGTTAAACGTCTAAAAACTGTTGTTCACGCTCATGACGCATCAGTCTTTGAGACAAGAGGTATACATTAATTGCAATACAATTACTACTCATAAAAGTTTCAAACCCAGGCATAACATACCTTATAGCAATAAATAAATAAATAAATAAATAAATAAATAAATAAATAAATAAATAAATAAATAAATAAATAAATAAATAAATAAATAAATAAATAAATAAATAAATAAATAAACAAACAAACAAACAAACAAACAAACAAACAAACAAACAAACAAACAAACAAATAAATAGGATGGATGGGCGAACGAGCGAACAAACAAATAAATAAATATGAAGTGACCACATTAAAATATTGATAAAGCAAGCAACCAACCCTGAGGTTGCGACTATTCACGAACATGACAAAGCATGTCTGTGGGCGTATTTTATTAGTATAAAAATATTTATAAATTTATATTACTTGTTTATTAGTTTTGATTGCATAAAATATATTCCGTGGTTAACAGAAATATCGAACTGGTCCGGTGGTGAAAAAATTGTTGCGACAATCTTTTGGGCGTTTTACGGAGAATGACTCTTCTATGAAATAGAAAGAGGTTAAAAAAAAAAAGAAAAAAAAAGGGAAATATAAGTTGACGAATTGGAAAAGGTTTAACTAAAAACACAAAACTTTCAAATGGAGGCTCTCATTCATTGGGGGGAAGGGGGGGGGGGGGTTAATATTTTTGGCACACATTTGTGACGTTTATGATGATGGTAATCACGGAGTTTCAGATCAAAGAACAAAATACACAGGACTTTCATTTACTCTTTCTGAAAATCTGTATGGCCCCTATGTTGTTGAACCAAATATCTCTGCTTTTGAAGGAATAGTAAGGAGAATTATATTGATAAGATTGTTCTAACTTTTTCTTTTCGATTTTCTAAGTAATTCATTTATTTTAATTTTTATGCGCTAGTTTTCAATTGAAAACTAAAATATGCACCTTTCTTTTACCGATTTGTTTTAACTATTTTTTTTTTTTTCTTTCTTTCAAAACATTTATTTTTGATATTTGCTAACATTTACTTGCAAGATTAACTATTGGTAACTTCACTGACAAAAACTATTTTTTGCCTGTTTAGGACGAAAAATAGTGGGTGTAAGAAGTTACTTCGACATGCCTAGTAATTTTGTTCACTATGTATAAATTTTTCAAAAAAGTGACAGCAACGAAAAAATTTTTTAATTATGCCATAAATAAAATCAACAAACTCTCTCCCAAATGTGATATTTTTTATTTATTTTCAATTTAATTCTTTTAGTTTAAGGTTGAAAAATCGTGGCGGTGTATCTGTATTGTAACATTTTTTACGGTATTTTTATCGAAAACATTTGTTCAAGTTATTGGAGGCTTCAACTTAAAGATTACATATTTCTGAATATTTTTATGAACAATCACATTGAATTAAATGAAATATCAGAAATTTGTTAGCCAAGCGTGTATTTTTTCAGTCTCTTCCATCTCCATACATAGCTGACTCGTCTTTAAGCCACGTACCTTTTCAATGGCACGATTTGCGAAAATTAGTCTTCTGAAATAATATATTAAATGATTAAACTCAAACAACCTCGTAAATGTATAAGCATGAAAATGGCGCTTTAAATTAGATTAAAGAAAACTAAGGAAATAATGTAAATTTTCTTTTCCTGAATAAACTTGCTTCTATAGATGATTTTTTTTTTTTTTTTCAAGCTGAATTTCGCGTTGGCCATTTTCAAAAGTCTTATAAACGACTGAATGGTCAAAAATTTCAGTTTATCAAGCACATGCTAAAAAGGAATCTCAATTTTATTTTATTGAATTATTATTATCATTATTATTATTATTTTTCGTTTTTGGTAATGAAATAAAAAGTAAGTTTCAACGATGTGAGCCTTGAAAAATAAATGCTATTTTTAAATCCATTATATTAACTTAGATTTTGTGTAGGTGGGTGATTGGTTGGCTGAGTATGTCGACTGCGGACAAATCTGTGGAGGCCTAATTAACTCCCTTGCAGTCATCAAATCACGCTGAAATAGCATTTAACCGATAATTAAGGAATTAAAGAAAACTATTCCCTATTGACAAAATTATTTTAATAAATAAATAATCAAATTATTTTAATCAGAATAAATAAAAGATATTTGGATGTGAGTGCATAAATTCACATTCATTTCTAATGAATAAATTTTGAAATGTAGTTAATCGCTTTTTCCCCTGATATTGGAGTTTTTAATATTTAAAATTAGATGCCAATACCAAGCACACGCTGGCAACATAAACTGCACTTTGTTAATGAATATAAAAATTGACAATGCATATAAAGGATTTAACCAAGCGATTTCAGTCATTAAATGTATATGCATGACATATTTACTTATTTTTAAATAATCAAAATTTAAAACCTCCAGCACCACAATCCTTATCTTCTTACTCCCACCATCTGATGGGAGTAAGAAGGTAAGGATTGTGGTCCTGGAGGTTTTAAATTCTAATTATTTAAAAAAAATAAGTAAATATACCATGCATGTACATTAAATGACTGAAGTCTCTTCCTGTTAAGGTTGACGACGCATAAATAAAATACAATCAATTCGGAGTTTCTTAGATAATAAGAGTTTTACTGATTTTGGCGACAAACTTGGTACCATTGAAATACTATTTTGGTTTGAATTTTAAAACGCTTCTGGTTAAATTTTATGTAATCCTACTATTCTTACCTAGATTTCCAAACTGATACATGGCATATATTTTCGGTCGTAACCTGATTGAATTTAAGTTTGGTAACTCGTCTCGATAAGACCTTTATTTTGATATATCTCAAGTGTACGTAGTTGTTGTAGTTTTCCTTATGAATATTGACTTCAGATGGGCAGAGCCTTTGTACAAGTTTCTCTCTAAATAAGAGTAGTGCAGAAGCCAAAAATTGAATTTTAGATTATATTAAATGAGACATGTAGAATAGAAAGTGCCGTGATATTTTACCATAAGCTGCGAGGGGTTATCAATCTACATTGCATTCATAATTGTAACATGAAAGTTAAGCCTTAAATATTATTAGTGGGTTAAGTGTGGGTTTAATTTAATTAAGGTTCACGATACAAACGATAAATCTTGTGATTAAAATAAATGTTTCATTTATAAAGATCAGAGGGTTCCAAATTAGAACTAAGGGTGTGGAACATCGCACAACTTTCAATTACACTATAATACTGACGTGAGTTTGTGTTAATGTATTTATATTTTCATCATTCATTTAGTAGAAATTGATAGTTTGGCGAAATTTTACGTGATAATTCATGTATGGGTCTATATACTATAATCCCTCCCAAATGATGATTTTGGCGATATACTTATCGATAATTCTTACATTATCCTCTCTTGTAAGTGAAAGTGGGCAGAGAAGAAAAAACGATCGCTGATGAGGTATGTATGCTCAAGGAAAGATAACTCTATGTAAAAGACATTTGTTTTTCAACTTTTTAAGCCATTAAAGCATTTTTATGGGAATTCCGGAGGTGGGGATGTTTAAAACACCTTAAGAGGGTGATTTTGACCACTGCGATTTTGAACAAAATCGTTCGAGTCGTTTTTTAGCAATTACTGAAAAACAAGATTTTTTCAAAGGCAGCTACTCTATGCGCATGCGCGATTTTGACTAAAACCTTAATGGTAGGTCCTTGGGCCATCATTAACCCTCACACCAAATTTGAGCATCATAGGTCAATTTGTTCGGGAGTTATGCTGACCACGTGCATACATACACACAGACAGACATTTTTTCCAAATCGCTTTTTTGAGATCAGGATGTTCCAAAACGTAAAGAAATACAAAAAAAAAAAAAAAAAAAAAAAAAAAAAAAATTAATTAAATGCTATACTTTTATTATTCTATATATACATATTGGTAATTGAAAGTAAAAAAAAAATAGCTTGATTTTTATTTAAAATGACTGAGTGTTCTAAACTAACTACATTAATTATTCACTATGCGTACATAGTAAAACATTTCATTATTTAGAAATATTACTTTTGAACTAATCGGAATTTTTATGACTTTCCAAAGTTCGTGATTAAACCTGACCATTCCCCACCCCTCCCCCATCCCCTCTCCTTAAAAATGGTAGTGATTCATTCAAAGTCATTGAAAAATTGAGATGATATCTATTGTTAATTGTTTTTCTTTTGCTGTGCAATTTTTTAATGAAATCCTACATGTTGTGTGTAAAAGGCTTTTGCAATTTTTCTACAAAACCGAATGCGATATTTCTAATTACATTTTGAGCTATTTCTTGATGAAATCATACAAGTTGGGACTAAAATGATTTTTTTAATTTTTTTAATAACCGAATGTGATATTTCTAGTTACATTCAAATAATAAATAACACCCATAGGTTTTATTTTTGTAAACTAATCCTTCACTTTGGTAGCTTTAGATTCGGCAACAAAATAGAAAACACCAAAGTAAAACTAGTACATAAATGATAAAAATAAGCTCTTTTCATCCCTCAAGCAAGTTGAATCATAAACTTTTCTCCTTTTTCCAAGTCAGTAGAGGGACTAAAAATCGCCATTTTTCTTATTTATTATGATCATATTTGACTTCTAAGCTTAATGAAAACGGAATAAAAAACTGCTCCAAAACTCAGTGCAATGTGCGTGTGCTTGAGTTTGTCTTTTTTTTTTTCCAAAAAATTGTGATGGATAACGGAACATTACAAAATGAAAATAAAATACGCTGCATTTTTCGTTTTTTGAAAAGAAGCGAATTCGTTTTCATGGACCTGTCGAAACAATTTCGAAAGATCCATACATTAGGCGTCTCACGCAATGCGGTTATTTATCATTTCCATGCATAGCGTTGCCACAAAGAAAATATTATAAACGAAATGAGTGTAAAAATCTCATTTAGGGAATTCCAATTTTTGCTAAAATGAAGATTTGAGATTTTTGGATAATTAGGTAATCGTGACAAAAAATAATCATAATCCGTTTCGTATAAAAGTGATAATAAAATATGATTCATATCTATTGACAGTTGATACTATCTATAGAGAAGAGAATTACCGTTATAAATTACTTTAACTTTTTTAATTTAGATTAAGGTCTTATGGAAGGCGTTATTTTGTGTGGGGTACCACCGCATTTCAAGACTTATAACATGGTTACGGCAAATCAAAATACATTTTTTTAAAACGAATAAAAATTTGGAACTTTAATTAGCCAATTGGAATGCACATTTAATTTTCTGCGAACATATCAGCTGACTGTGAAGTCAAAATACACGTTACTTTGAAATTGATATTTTAGCTCACTAATTATACATAAGATTATTAGTTGCTAGTTTAAAATGAAAATCAAAATAAACTAAGCATTCTTGTTTTAAAATTTTTACAAGCATATCGTGGATGAAAAAAACATTTTTTTTTTTTTTTTTTTTTTTTTTTTTTTTTTTTGCATTTCTCTAGCCAATTGTTATTGGATTAGGTGTTAAATCTTTAAGTATAAAAGGCCAAAAACCCTCACTGACTCATAACTAATTCTCACACTTCTTATATGGTCACAATTCTGAAATCTGGTATACATGTCAACAAAGACAAACATAGAAAAAGTAAGCTATTCCAATCTTGGTTAATTAATTCTGAGGTGACAAAAAGAGGTCAAAACTTTCCAAACAATTAAAACCTCAAAATCGGACTTCCAGTGTAGTCACAACTCTTCAGTTTTGTGCAAATGTCAAAAAGAACAAGCATAGAGAAAGTAAACTATTCGGATTTCGAACTAAGTTTAAATGGTCGAAACGTTCCTAACTTGAAATATCTCACACTTCCAATACAGACCACAACTCTGAAATTTTATCCCAACGCTAAGCATAAATAAAGTAAAGCCGGATTTAGATTCTATCAGTCGAGGTTCCAGTTTAAATAGCCATGTGACGTCACCTGGCTACTGGTTCCATTAAAGGAAATTTTTCCTAATATTTACTGGAGCCGGCCACTCTCATCATCCAATCACGTGCGCTGTCCCATGATAACCGACAGACTGCGCAGCGGTCGCTTAGCTGACGTCACAGAACTGGATATCCAAACTGAATTGGAACCCTGAGTATATCCGGCTTAAGCGATACCATCCTCTCTTGATTAACTAATTCTACGGCATCGAAACGGTCCAAGTCGGAAATATCCCAATGTAGTCTCAACTCTGAAGTTTAGTGCTAATATCAATAAGGTCAAACACACGAAAAGTAAGCTGCTCCAATTTTGATAAACGTCTGAAACGTTGAATGAAAGAATTTCTTTTGAATGCTAAAATACACATGCTAAAATTTTGTAACGAAGCACTGGTGTTCAGCTAGTCAAGATATAGATTTCAGTTGAGGATCTTTGCCTGCTATTCGTCCTTCAGGATAGACTTGGGCGTGTGCCAGACCGTATCACGATCTGCAACACATTAATATAGATGTCACTGGATATCTTCTATTAGTTAAAACCATTTAGAGGGAAACATGAAAATATATAGGGTACTATAAAAACAAAATTCTTTCGACTCTTTGCCTCTTCACCTCACTAATTCAGTAAGAAGACTTTTCTCAGGATGTGATAGTGTACACATTTGTCCGAGGTGAACATTCCCTGACAAAACTTACAACAACCATATACGTGGGATATGTCAAATTAAAGATCTCGTAGAGACTAGGGGGCTTCGCCCCCTGCTCGCTAACGCTCGCCAACCCCCAAACGCCTCGCTGCGCTCGGATTGAGCGGCTTTGCCGCTCGAATTTGTGGTTAAAACATCTTGCTGCTCTCGAATAGGTTTGCCAGTCATAAAAAATGTAACCAAATTTTTATAAATTTAATGTAAGGCCTAATAGAGAAAACACCCAAATTGCAAGTTTCATAATAGAAAGTTAAATATACTATCCACCAACATTCTGACTTAAAACTTCATTAGCTATGCCCTTACATTGAAGTCCTAATATTTTTTATTTATTCTGATAAGTCGCCCCGTTAGAGAACGACGTCCAACGCGAAGCATTTCCTGGATAGAAATACTTGAAAATAATAATTACTCTAATACAAAAATGCTTCAGAAAAACAGAAAATATCAACTTTGAAACGAAGAGTTTAAAAAGAGCTTTAAAATTAGCAACGGGTTTGTTGTTTACATATGTAAGGATAGCTTTAAAATTAGCAACGGTTGGTTGAACCCCCGAGCAGGCGGTTTGTTGTTTACATACGTAAGGATGTTGCCAATCATATATTCAAAATCATTGAGGCTTTGTAGTAGCTTAATGATGAAAAATATTGAAATTTAACTAATTAATAAAGTGTTAATAAATTATTTTGGCACGTTTTGGCAAATCTACAGCTTATTTCCTTTAAAATGACACCTTGATCATTGAAATTGGTTGAGCAGTTTAGGCGGATGGACTAACCCCAAAAAACGTATTGCCTATTAAATATATAGATAAGAAAAATCCCTATATATTATTACTCGAAATAGTGAACCATTTCTCACCTAATTAAATATACATTATCACATTAATATAATTAGTGTTTAAAGGATTGTATCAATATTACTCAACCAACGGCGAATTTAAAATTGCTTTTAAACGACCGTCGTATATTATGGAAAAATTATTAATGCCCTGCTCGTACTAATGGGTTGAGAATATTAAGTTTAGTTTGGTGATATATATCTTAAATGTCTTCTTTGTCCCTTTGCCCGTGATTTATTCTGCCTTAACGTCTGATTTAAATGATTTATCGTCTCAAAAAATGGATAACGATTGTTTCTACCATTTGCTCAGTAAAAATTCAGTACATTAAACTGGGAGTGAGAAATATTTTCACGCCTCCATACTGCTAAGTTTTCTCTTCAATCTAACGCCAGTTATTTGAAAAAATATTCGAAAATATTTTCGCAGTATTTAAGTTTACTATAAAAATGATCTTGTCGCGTAATATTTTCTCAAAGCTTTTTTTAAAGAAGTCTGTCTTTTGCACGCTAATTGTTAACTTGCATCCAAAGTTAGCCTTATATTTAAGTTTTGTTCATAGCATTTAGGAAGTATAAATTCAATATAATATGTACTTAGTTTTTTTTTTATTCAGGGTGGTTTTTAATTTTTTTTTTCATCCTATTTTGTAGTGAATGACTGCGAAAACTACAAAAGCGATATTAAATTTATTTAAAATTTCAACAAATAGTCATTTACTACACATTTACTTATCGATAAAAATCCCACATTTTTCACAAAATATCCAAGACAATACATAAAACATCAGTTTAGAAATATTTAGTAATGATTTTTCAAGAAACTCAATTCCAAAACATCAATAAATGATTTATATTTTTCATCATTTTTAAAACAACATTGCCAATTTGTGTTTGAATACTTTCCGAGTTTCTTGTGGAGGAGTAGATGGCCTGAAAATGCAAAAAGATAAAATAAAATAAAATGTATTCGCAGATACTTTTTTAATTTTTGTTCAAGAAATGGTTTTTAGTTTGATAAATTGAAATGTCCTAACATTTTAGATTTATTCTGTATTCAAAGTAATATCTGGATAGATTGATAGCCGATTGACAACTGTCTTCTACCAAGTGATGATATGACGAGTGAATAGTTTTATTCAACATCCAAAGTATGCTTTTACTTCTATTTACAGTTGGAGCTAAAAGAATACTTATTTATGCAACTAGGTGGGAAAGTAATATTTTTTCAAACGAGGTAAAATGCTTATTTGACAAGTGCGTTATCACGAGTCAAAAAATAAAGTTGCACACAATATTTTTTGTAATCACGTGCAAAAAATATTTTTAATACATATATGAACTAAAGTTGGCAACCCCATTCAATGAATACCTTCTTAAAATGTCATTTCTATACAAAAACTTCATAAAATTTGAGCACGAGGCGGGGCTGGAAGTATTTTTTCACACCAGTGCGAGAAAGTTACTTTCCGGCACTCCTCGTGGTAAAGTGATACTTTCGCCATGATTTCTGTTTAAAGCTTGGCGTCCACTATCGCTAAGGAGAGCAGAGCAGGTCAGAGCGGAGTGGATTAAAGCCAATTACAAGGCTGTCAACATCCATTGTAGCTCGAGGCTCTTGCTATAGTAGACATTGGCAGCCTTGTAATTACCACTAATCCACTCCACTCTGATCTGCTCTGCTTAGCGATAGTGGACTCAAAGCTTAAAAATTATTAAATAAAGTAAATTTTTTTTTTTTTTTTTTTTTTTTTTTTTTTTTTTTGCACTTTGTGATAAAAACATCATTTAACAAGGTTTTTCAAGCATTACTGACTATGTAGAAAAATCATTGCTATAAGACTTTTAGCGTTTAATTTTTTTCTTCCTTGAGCCATGAATAACAAATTCTAATGTCTAGTAAAACCCTCAAAATTTAATTTTCAAACTTGAAAATAACACTCAGTTGTAACTAATTTAAATCTAAAGAAAAAGGATATGAGGTTAGTTGAATGAATCATAAATATCCCTTAGAAACTTACACAAAGATTTGTCGAAATGATAAACATACATAAGCGCACGTTTCTTTAAAAACTGAAGATATTGTACTATTTAATATTTATGAATTGAATCCCTTCTTAGAAGGGTTATTACCCTGGCCCTTAAGCCAAAGGGTATTGTTTTACATTGATCAAAAGTGTGGTCTGGTGTCCGTCCTCACTTAATGTTTGGGCATGCGCAGGGAAGACATTGAGTGCGCATGCGCCTGCTCCGCTTGCTTGTATAAAAATAGACGTATGCTGATGTTGTTCAGTTGTATTGATGTATCGATGTTTTATTAAACTCAAATAAAAAAATAAAAAAACTTAGTAATGGGTTTGGACTTTAGTCTCAGGGTAAATTGGACATCGGTCAAAAGCCGATTACTATTTTTTGTGTATGTATTTTTTTTTTCATTGGCAGCTGCAGATAGTCCTCAGTCATAACGCGAACATTCAATTAGGATGATCTTTTGTTAGGCATTGCTCTTCAGCTGTTACCTTTATCTCCACGACTACTAGCTCCAATTGAAGAACAAATGCTCCATTTTTTTTAATGTCAGATTTTAAAAAAATTATTTTCTACAGCCGTGATATAAGGTATAGGTTTTTTCAGGAAGGACACCCTAACTGCGAAATGACAAAACCGTGAAACAGTGAGCGATATGAAGAAGGGACAATTGGTATGATGGATAGACATCTATGGAAATTTAAATACAACGGTTTGCAAAATTGATTTAAGTAAATTTAATAATGGCTGCAAATGGTTTACCATTGAGGTCCATTTTCATTTGAATGGGTTTGTGAAAAAACCAGTGAATATGGGGGTATGTGTGTTTTGTAAAACTACAGAATTCTGCAAAAATGACAGATTAGGCTGCACTATCTAGTAAAGGTATCATAGGATCCTTGTTCATGAGGGAAACGATGATCTCCTTCCGCTATATTCAGATTTTACAACAATTAACTGCCACTTTTCAATATAGAAATTAATTTCGCAAACCGGTGAATTTAAATTTTTTTCCGTCCCTCTATTCAAAATACCAGTTGTCTCATCTTTCTGTCTTTCACTGTTTCAACAGTTACGTCATTTCAAAGTTAGGGAATATTCTGAAAGACCCTGTATACCCACTTGTGATTACGTAACAAGGCTTTCTTTTTTTAATCGTTTATATTAACTTCAATTCTGCTTGTTTGAGTGCATGTGTGGCTGGCGAGCACCCACTTGCCTTATTAACCCACTTGCTGCCATCTGATCGGGTGGAATCTTGGCAGATAGATTCGATGTCGATGACAATGCGTTCCAAAACAATTTTGGGCATGCCACTGTCACTAAAAGGTCGCTTTTTACACAAGTTTCTATAATTGTTTTGGGAGACCGATGAATCCCATTTAACCGATCATTGTTGAAACTCTTTCCTGTTGCCAAAATTATTTTAATCAGAATAAATAAAAGATAATTGGACGCGAATGCATATATTTATCATGGAGTATGGTCCAGTCAATTCGACGTTGCGTTGCGTAGTAACGATGTAATGTGAAACAATTTTAACCGATCATTGTTAAAACTCTTTCCCCGTTGTCAAAATTATTTTAATTAGAAAAAATAAAATATATTTGGACATATAAATGCATAAATTCACATTCATTTTTAATAAATAAATTTTGAAACTTTAGCTTTCCGCATATTTTGCAGATAGAGATATTTTTTCATATTTAAAATTAGAGGCAAACACCAAGCACACGCCCTCAACCAGAGCCGACGTTATGTTAATGAATATAAAAATTGGCAATGCATATCAAGGATTTCTATTAAAAACTTTGTTTTTACGGGTTTTATTCACTGATCTCTACTACAGCTTCTGGATTGCTTATTAGCGGTTTCTGCTCTGCAGAGCAGATGATGTCATTTGAAAACTTCCCCCATAATGCTTTGAAATAGGTTTCCCATAGTTACAAACAAATTTGAACTAGTTTTGGGGGAAGTTCCCAGTATAGATCTCTATGGTGATTTATTAAGCCTTCTTCAACTTCAAGTCAGTAAACAAGCATGTGCTATCCAGAAGTTGTAGAAGTGATCAGTGGTTTTATTATTTACGGGATGTAATTATTTGCATTGCGCCTAGTCGGAAATGGTATACGTATGCCACACCACACAACTAAACACCGAGGAAAACTGACGGGTCAATTTTTTCTTCTTCTTGCAGTCGACGGTTGGTCTCTCCCGAAGACACAGACGAAGCTGAATCTCCCTTTGGACTTTTCTATACTCCAGTCCTTCTACAGATTGGTAGCTCTACCTTCTGCCTCAGAGGGTCCGGCGGACCCCCCAGTGGAGTGGAGCATCCGCAGACAGAGAGTCCATTTGCAAGATGGCCAAGGGCAGAGCAAACCTTACAAGAGATCGGTAATTGAGGTAGACAGCAGGAACGGCAGCATTTGGCTTATAAAGAGACCCGAAGATCTTGACGTGTACATGGCTGCAGCGAAAGGTAGGATTGAATTGAAGCTTTTCCTTATTCCATTTTTATGTAAATTTTCTGTATGTAATTGTAAAATCGTGACGTATCACTTTTAAAGTTCTATTTTGTTAAGTTTATTTCTGTTGCCCGGAAGGAAAGTGTACTATGTCACAAATAGAAAATTTTACAGGAGAGTGAAATGAATGTTACAGTTACGATCTTTTTCTATCTTTTGTTATGATGGAACATAGTGCTTTTCAAAAACGTCTAAATCGATTAATATTTTACCTAGGACATAATGCTTCATTCCAATAGAAAGAGCGGAAAGTGTTATGTAAGACGGTGCCAAAATCTCAATTTCAAAAAAAATTTGGACATAGTGCGCTTTTCTTCCGTGATGCAGATTTGTTAAGAGCGATAATACAGGTTAGAAAATATTGGCAACATTTGAGTCGATCGAGATGTTCCCAGCGCGGGTGCAATGTCAGATCAATTGACTGGATTTTTTTTTTTTTTTTGATTTTTTTGAGAAAAAGAGAGAGAGATTTTGGAAGCGAGTGTAAAAAAAGCACGAAAGCATGGAATAGGCATCGATATAGATAAACAACTGGATAGACTGCTCCATTGTCAATGCCAAGAGAAAAACGCGTCGGGGATTGCGAAGCTGGTGGGATGATTAACCAATCACAGTTCACTTTTATAGTTGGATGGGAAGGCGGAAAACCTTGTTAAGTGTTAGAGTACATATTTTTTTGCACATTATTATTAATTAAGGTCTACTATTGACATTTCTGTTGTGTACAACCCAAAATTTTATTTTCAATCCTCGGCAATTCGTATTTTTTATCCCACCAATTGCACCTAGGAACGGCTTCATTTTCCCAGCGTTAAGCAGTCTATCCAGTTGTTTATCTATATCGATGGGAATAGGAGTTCAGTTGAATTTCGGACGTTGCTTTGAAATGATCTGAGCTCTTGTTTACTTTCATTGTGCCTGAATTTCCGCTGTATTCAAAGTTGTATGAACAGAAGCTTTGGTTGAAGCTTGATTGTGTTAGTGAGTTTACTGTTGTTTTGAGAAGTTTTGTGAGCATTTTGAAATGAAGAACAAATTGTAGTTTTATTTTGTAAAAACTGCTTCATAATTTCTCCTCTGAAAATTTCATAACAATGTTTAATAATTATAAACTAGTAGACCCGGACACAGCCCGCGTATTTATTTAACCTAGCTTAGATGAACTTTTTCTGTTGGAAGTTTTCTTTTAACTTCGATTTTGATGCAAATACCACAATGTGAAATTGTAAATAAACTATTCACCAGAAGGGGCAGTCTTGACCTTTAAATTGGTGCATAATTTAGCAATTTTGGTTAAAATAAAGGAAGAAAAAATTATCTTCGCAATTTTTTTCCACTCGTAAACAGATTAAAATTACAAAAATATAATGCCTTTACTAGTTATGTTTTTGTTTCAAATAATATTAGTTGGTGGCAAAATTATACGGAAAACTGAATATTTTAACTAGTTGCCCCTGGAAGTCAGTGGATTTAAATGTATATTTGACCCCTAGTCAAAATAAATATTATTTCCATATAGATTTGTCACTAACTAATATTATATAAAACATGACTAGTACATTCATCACTATTTTACATTTTTAATCTGTCTACGATATGTTAAACGAAGCGAGAATGTTTCGTGAGTAGGGGATACTGGGCCTAGAAGTAACAGGGTTTAGTTGTAACAAACCAAATAACTTTTGTTATAATCATCATATGGCTCCAGAATGCACATTATCAGAGATACATGTGGTGTTGAGTAAGTAAACAAAAAGATACGAACGGATATCGAGCGCAATTTTGGAAATTTCGTTGTTGTTTGACGAAGTAAGTTAATTTTTGAGTCTTCAGAACTTTTTTGAAATTGCATGTCGATGAATTAAACGCACAAATAAGATACCATTTTAAAAGACTGTTTAAAAAAAAATGAAATGCAATGCGTTACAAGAAAAGTAGAATTGAAAGAAACTTGTGATATAGCATTTTCAAAATGAAGAAAGCATTTGGCTCTAGTTGTTACATGTTTCAACTAGGACGATAGAAGAAATAATAAAAAGCGACATCAACTCGACAGTGAATCTGAAGGGGATAAAATGTGTATCATATGCTGCAACTTTTTTTTCCGATGAGAAAACCAAATTAAAAGTGGATAAGTGCAATAATTGAGAAGATTGGGTTCATGAAGTCTGCACTCGGGAAGAATCACTATTTGTGTGTCAGAATTCTGATTCTGATGACTCGACGCAGATGAGGATATTAAATGGATATAGTTTCTCACTCAAGTAGGTAAATAAAACAATTACTTTTAACGTTTTCTTTTAATCCGTGTTACAACATGCCCTTATAACAGTTGCAACTTGTCCCGTAAGTGAAGTTAATTGTAAAAATTTTCATACGTCAGAAAAGCATTTTTTTCCCCTTTCTTGAAAATTCTACTCGTCGAAAATCGCACTCAAAGAAGTTAGTAGAAAAAGGAGAAATCAGTCATACTCCTAATATTTGAACAATACCAAAATAATCTGTACTTTCAATTCTAAAGAAAAACATGTAAAAAAATTAATGTTTCTTCTAGCCCCGGCCGGACCAACACCCTACATTTGCCGGACAGCTGTACTGTCAAATTAGTACGCAGTAAATTTTTGCTTGATGCAGCATTTTGGAAGTTGGTTGCTCTTTTTGGAAATTATCTGGGTCATTGTTGTCCAATGTGCTCGATTGATGGGCGTTGACTCTAGACTACTGTTTTGGTTGGATGATATTTTAACCATGTTCTGAGGAGGTTGTATTAACAGTGCTTCTTACCGCAATAGTAATGTTGTTTTCCTATTTCATGCTCCAGACTACCGAGTTTCAGTTATCATGTTTCTCTTAAAGTCGGATCGATATAGTGGTGTTTAACAACAAATGGAATGCGCCCTCTCAATTAGAGGTCGGCGATATATCGATACGACCATATTTGTATCGATACTTTAAAAAAAAATATCGATACTAAAAATATCGATAGAGTCACCGATATATCGATATTTTCAAACATTTTTTAATGATCGTTTTGTAGTTTTATGTGTTTTTTCGATTTTCTTTATTCCTTTTTCAAAAACTTCCAAAACTAAAGTTTGGACTTGGCTGAAAGGCATTTAAAATGGCACTAATATTCAATATTTTGCCATACACTTCATAATAACGGGAGAGAACTGGAGGGGGATATATATGTATATATATATATATATATATATTGAAAATTATTTAAGTTTTTCTTAAAATTACTGCACCAAATAAGGCGAAAATACAACTTTTTCTTTTGTATTTGATCCATTTCAGTTGGAAAAATCGTCACCTTACAAAAAGCAATCATGAAAAGAAGAAATTCGCCCCGAAAAACTTCGTTTCTGGCAAAATTTAAAAAAAAAAAATTAAAAAAAAAATTTCATGTATCGATATATCGATATTTTATCGATATTTTTTTCTATGCAACGATATAGTATCGATATTTATTTTGATCGATATTACCGACCTCTACTCTCAATGCATACGACAATTGATTTTAGACCGAAACATTCATGAGAAAAAAAAAGCAGGTAGCTGATTGTTTGCATTGCATTTTGTCCACTAGCAGTTTAAATTAAATACGTTGAATACTCTATTCAAATAACTATACAAGCATGAATTTTTTTTTAGTATTAGTGACATATGTCTTAATAATGTAGTTAATATACATTTAAATGGGCCTTCAGAAAAACTCATCCTGCATCTAAGATTCTTTTACAGTAGATTTTCGAAGATAATTTGCTTCTTTACTTTTAAAACGCATATTTTTAGATGGATTTTATTTTTTTGCTTTTCGTAACATTTGTGATTTCGAACTATCGGAAAACAATCGCAAAGCGATTTGAAAACTTTTCACTCAATTATCTGAAGGAAAAAAAATAGTTTTGAGTTTTTAAAGTTATTTTTAGCTTAGTGATAAATGAAAAAAAACTTCTTATTAGCCTGTGATTTAAAAATGAATAATTTATTTCTGTAATTATCGATATTTTAAAATATAAAATCGATATCGATGTAATAAATTAAACACATTGAAATCTGTACACTTAACCATTCTTGAAAGTTCCGTATTTTTTTTTTATGTAACATTTGAGGTGTACATTTTTAATGTAAATCGTCACAGTTTGAAATCCCTATCAAGTATGGAATCTATCCAAACTATTATATATATCTGTAATACATAATTATTACGTAATTCACGTAGGTAATTTCCTGTAATCTAAAATGGGCCGTTATAGATTTTCTACTAATCCAAATGTTTGGTAAAGGTCTACTTATTTAGGAATTACTCTTGGGATATTACAAGTGGAGTACAATTTATAACGTGTTGTAAATGGGAGTTATTAGTGAACTGTATGGCAAGAGTTCCTAAATTTTCAAGTGTTTAGATCCACATTTTTAGAAATATGATCAACGGTGACCCACTGTTTCTTTATAACACCATCATCTAATTCAACAAATATTTTCAATATTTTCAACTTTAGCTTTGTTTAATCGTCAAAACCTTAATTCAATAAAAAAAATAAAATAAAAAAATACGTATCTAAATTATTAAAAATAATTAAATTAGTGAAAATTACTGAATGTATCTCAAATCCAAATCCAAAGACAATTTCTTAATTGCTTTTTAGTTTCATAAACTGTGCAAGTACAATTTGGTTTTTAACTTCTATGTCTTATGGGAAACTGCTTAATAGCGTCTTTTATTTTTTTACTATTCTTGCATTTCTTATGACTTCCAATTTTCATATCAAAACCTTACACGTTTAAAAATTATTTCCGACTCAATAAAAAACTCGCCAAAAATATCGATAATCGCCAATAATATTTTCTCATGTATACACTCTTTATGAATTTCTGCTAAAATTACTTATCGAATATCGCTAAGGAAATTATATAAAAATGGATCCATAGGAAATTTTTGTATACTGAACTATTTTTAGATTTTTTTAATGATTCCTTTCGCTGGATATTAGGATCTAAATTTAAACTTATGATCCGAAAGGATTTTAATTTTTTACTTTAACTAATATAATTAATTAATAACATCCTTTGTATTTGAAATTAATATACGTTATTACTCTGTTTTTATTTTACGTATGTGCAGGTTGAAATTTAAGATCCAAAATATGTTTGATATTTTTAATTGAAAGCATTTTTTTTATATTGGAAATAATGGCGACTTTTACTGATCACTGATCTAGGTGTATAAAAATCTGAATACCTTTATTGTAGGTACGGAAAGTGCTCGGCAATGACAATTTTTAAGTAAAACATTTAGCATATTCGTTACATTTGTGAGGTTGAAGAAAAATGGATGAAACTTTTTTCGTTTACTTAATATCCAATAGACAACTTTTTGTAGATTCGCCCATGTAGAGCTATTTCATATGAATCTAGAAAGTGCTTCTCAGTTATATATAAAATACTATATAAAGATTTGATTTCATTGAAATTTGACCAGTTGAATAGAATTTAAATAATACGAGGTATTTTCATAATTTTATAGAGAATTGATTTTTTATTAATTAGTCACTAAGATTTATAATCAGTTACAAATTGGACTTCTGATAACAATATGAGTCTTAAACAAATTTAACAATGTAAGAGATATAAAAGTTTGTTCCCCGATGTAGTTCAATTGTTCAAATCAGATATTGTAAAATTTACTCAATTCTTATAAGATTACAAGATTATTAAGATAAGATACAATATTATTATTATTAATTAAAAACGGAATCATCATTTGGCATATAAAGACTCGTTAATGGCACATGATATCTTACAATATCAATCGAAAGTGTCGTATTAGCTTGGTTTGCTGTCACATTTTTACTTTGGTCTGTTTTATCAATTAGTACCAACAATAACCATTCTTATCTATAAGAATTACTATTCTTATCGTTTTAATCTACTGGATACACTCATCGAAGCTGATGAATACACAAACGAGAATAAATCTAACGAAAAAAAGTTAAAAAATCACGAATTTAAATCACTGATCTCTGATTACTACTTTGGTTTCTACTTTGCAAGCAGATGAAGCCAATTGAATAATTCTCTTCATAATGCTATAAAATAGGTTTCCCATGGTTACAAACAGGTTCTAACTAGTTCGGGGTGAAGTTGCTAAAATAGATCTCTATGGTGATTTTTAAGCCTTCTTCGTCTTCAAGTCAATAACCAAACTTGCACTATCCAGAAGTTGCAGTTGGAGATCAGTCTTTCAAATGCACACACAAGTTTGCTGAAACAGTGGCTAAACTGGAGATGGCGCTACACAGTTGGACTTTGGAAACTGCACTTGATGAAAGATGTCTTGACGTTTTTGATGACGAACATTTCAATGTTGATGATTATAATGTGATTGAACCCTTTTTCCCATTTGGAAAGCACATAGTTTTGATTTTATTCAATCTTGTAAATCAAGTAAATTGTTGACTGTCATTCACAGTCATTCAATCATCTGAGGATATAAAGGCATCAGAAACTGTTGAGAATGTGATTGAACTATATGATATAGTTCAACTGTTACTAGAAACTCAACCATCTGATGAAACACTTTTTTTTTTAATTTGAGGACTTAATTGAACTATGTAATGCACTCCATTTTCTACTAGGAACTCAATCCTACGAAGATTTAAGACTTTCAGAAACAGTTGTTGACTTGATTGAAATGATGCATTTTAATTGTCATCAGAAACTTGGTCGTCTTATCGCTGAAAACTGATAAAAAAAACTTTGAAAACTGATGAGGATTGTATTGAATCATATGATTCTATTCTATTAGCATTGGGAAAGTCATCAGATAAGGTAGTTATTTTATAAATAGTTAAAGATAGGATTAAGTAATATGATGTAACTCATTAGATGTCAGAAATTGAGTCATCCTATAATGAAACAGAAACTATTAAGGATTGGAATGAGCCATGTGATTTAACTCTATTGTTGTTGGAAACTAAGCCATCATATGGCTCACTTACTTTAGAAACAGTTGAGAATTTTATCGAAACAAGTGATGTATTCCAGTCGTTGTTGGAAATTTAATCCTCAGACCACGAAGAAGAATCTTCAAATATGGTTCGGGATATTATTGATTTATTTGGATCAGCTCAATTACTAGAAACTGTCACTAGTTGGGCTAGGAAGTCGTGAAATTTCCAAGCATTGGTTCCCAAACTAAATAAGAAAAAAACACCAAATGAATGCGTTGCGCATCTAATTCCGTTATTTGAGTCCATCATTTTGTCATTGAAATCCGTCATTTTATAAGAAAAATCTCCTATACACATTTTATTAAGATGTTTACTTTTCAAAATAACACATCCAATGACTCCAAACTTTTTTTTATATTACATGAGAGTAACTGTATTGTAAAATGGTTCAACGGTTTTGGTGAACTGAAAAATTTCACTTGGTGCTAAAACACAAATGCATTAATGTGTCTCGCATTTATGAGAAATTTCATAAATAATTTCTATACACCATGGTGGTATTAAGTATTTATCTCTATTTATTTAATTCTGTTAATAATATATTTGAAAATACAGATGTATTGTTATATTTCCTTTCAGGAAGTATTAGATCTATCCGTTTGTTTGGATTTCATTTCTAAACTGGGGATTTGAAACAGTGCACAACTTTCGGTTACACTTAGTACACTTATTAGTCTCAATTACACTTAATGGTCTCTGTATTTAAATTTGTCATGGATTGGTGTAATTTACCGTTTTCAGATTATTCATTATTTTAAAAACTAGCCAGTTTGACGATATTTTTAGCTTTAATGAGTGTATTAAAAGACACCGCCAAAATGGCAAAATTGGCGATATGTTTTTCTATAAATATTACGTTATGCTTTCTTGCAAGTGCAATCGGGAAAAACTAGCCGTTGATGGGTGAGGCTCACGGGAAAAGAACTCTGTGTTAAAGACATTCAGTTTTTACCTTTTTAAGCCTCTATTTCATTTCTACGGAAATTTCGGAAGATGGGTTGTTTAAACCATCTTAAAAGGAATTTTCACAGCGATTTTGATCAAATCGTTTGACGTTTTTTTTTTTTTTTTTTTTTTTTTTTTTTAATTTTTTTATTTTTTTTTACATTAAATCGGGAGTTATGCTGACCACAGAAGACATTTTTTTTAAATCACTTTTTTGAACTTAACACTTTCGAAACGTGTCAAAATGTTTATAAGGAGGAAGAATTTTTTTTTACCGAATCCAATGCTTGCATTACCCTATGTTAACAAATGTGAAATTAAACGTAAAAATGTAAACAAAACTTTGCAATGCTATTTCAGTATGTTTCAACAGCAAAATTAAAAACAATTTTTTTTTTTTGAGCATCAAAAGATGCCTTAGCAATGACATTTTTTATTTTATGGAGGATGTAAATAGTATGCTATGAATCTTCAACGAAAATAGTTTTATTTATATTTAGATCATATATATTTTCTTAAAATATAAGAAACTGCCGTTATGATATTTACATAGAATAATAATTGCATTTTTTGACAACCCCCCCCCCCCAAGAAATTAGTCGATCACGTTTGTCATACCAAAATAGAAACCTTATTTTTTGCCGATTTTTTTAGAATTGATGTTTATTGAATGTTAAAAAATGTTTTCTTTGAAAGCTTTGTTTCCATGTAGGAAAAAATGGAATTAGCATATTAATAAAATAATAAATTAAAAATTCTCAAAGCTTTACATGACCTTAAATGGTATCAACAAAATCAAAATTCTTCTTTAAAATCGAAAACTTACTTATAGCTGATTTTTTTTAGAATTGATGTTTATTGAACGGTAAGAAATAATTTATTTGAAAGTTTTATTCGACCATTGTAAAAAAAAAAAAAAAAAAAAAAAAAAAAATGTTTGGTTACGAGCGTATTTTTTTTTAAATTTTATTATTATTATTTTTTATTTCTGTAAGAAAATGCTTCGAGCAAGAATAGTAATTGCAATATTATTAATTAATCCATTTTATTTACATATTTACAAGATATTTTGTTTGCGGAAAAGAATTCTTCCCTTTTTTTAAAAGTATTTTTTTGTGTATAACAAACGAAATATTTTTTATTTCATTATTCATTCTAATGGAAAATAACTGCGATTGTAACTACTTTGTCATCGTTTTCACTCATGGTAAATAAGCAATTTTTTATTATATTAATAATACCTTTTTTTTTCCTTTGGTTTTGTAAGTTTTTAAAATTAAATGTTGAACAATCTTCTTAATATTTATTATTAATATAATACATTTGGTATATTAAGGGAGTTTCTAGTAAAATTTACTTAATATCACAAAGCTTCCTTATAAATGTCATTTAAGAAAAGGTTTAAAGATTTAAAACTTATTTTTATGTGTTCTTGATCTCGAATACAATGATTAGGCTTTTTGTTGCTTAAAATGCTGAATAATTCATCTATATTATGATGAATATTTGAAATCATACAGATTATTTTATCAAAATAAATGATAACGCAGAATATTTCCGTATTTAATCTCACACCTATACCTTGAAAAATGTATAAATCGTTCGTTTTGTAGGAGGTTTTAATAATTCAAATTTTCATTTTTGAGTCATAAACGTGCGAATTCATCCAGAGTTTTAAGATACAAAATGTAATAATTTTGTTCACTGGATCAGTGGAACATTTAAGGGTATTTTAATATCCAAAATAATTTAAACTAGCAATATGAACATAGGAATAATTATTTAATATCCAAAACAATCCCGCTACAATATTTAATCATGCATACAATTTTTTCTATGAAATCTTTTGTATAAGAGCAAAAGGGTTTAAATATTTTAATACAATTTAACTTGTTTTATAGGTTTTTAATATAAAGAGAAATGGAATGAAACTCTTCAAAGTTTAGTTTCCTATTAAAACAATTATATGAAAACGTTTTATATTACAAGCGTACTATTTGGAAATATACTAACCATTCCGAATAATACAATTTCAGATAATAAAGTGAATAACGTTTTTTAAATGGTTATTTAAGCGATGATTATCAGAGGTGATGAATGGAGGAAATATGAGTGGCGAATTTTTGTTATGACAACAAAATTTAGCATAGGCATTTGACATTGAAGGGTTTTAAGTTATTTGTCCTACTGAATAATAAAAACCATTGAGATTAATGTTTGTTCGGTGCATTTGAGACACTAGCAACACTCTCAAATAATAGCATATAGAAATATTTTAAATCAACAAATTCAAACATGTATAAATATTGCTTTATACATAGAAAAATCAGCAAATTCAAACAAATATAAATATTGCTTTATACAATAGAAATTTCTTTCAGATATTGGAATAAATATATAATATCAATTAATTAATATGTAATATTGGTTATATAATGCTGGAGATGAAATTCGTTTGAAAGCAATCTATTGTTCTATAATTTCATGTATTTTCATCGCATAAACTCTGATAAATTGTGTTAAAAGAAGGTCACTAAAATAAATAATTCGTATTAAAGTACTAGTTGAATGCTGTTCTTGGTTTAAAACATTTTAATTACTATAAGATTCCCCATAAACATTGACTGATTGACTGATGCACCCTGTAGAGCTGTAAGTTAAATTTTAACCGACTATTGTTGAAGCTCTTTCCATTTTCCAAAATTGTTTTTAATAGAACATATAAATAATAATTTGATTTGATTTCATAAATTCATTATGGAGCTTGGTTCAGTTAATTCAACGTTGAGTTGCGAAGTAACGCTTTAGTGAAAGAATTTTAACCGATCATTGCTGAAACTTTCCTGTTGCCAAAATTATTTCTATCACAATAAATAAAAGATATTTAGACGCAAATGCACAAATTCACGTTCATTTTTATTCAATAAATTTTGAAATGTACTTTACTGCAGATTTTACGGTTAGGGATGTTTTTGGTTGGTTGGTTGAACTCCCGGCTGGGAGTGGAAAGGAAGGACTTTGTTAACTAGCACCTGCCTCCGCGTACATATGTGAGAGAACCACCTCTCTGGAACAGATTGAAGTAAAAAAAAAAAAAAGAACTAATAAAAAAAAAAGGGTGGGTGGGGGGGGGGGATATCAAATCATTTCGGTGCAAAAGGAATTTTGTGACGTTGACATTTCAATGCTTTCTCCGGGTGAGGACATGGACCATGTTACATGTTTCCCCCAGTAGACTCAGGGATGTTTTTATTATTTAAAATTAGATGCAAACACCAAGCACACGCTGCCAACGGAATCGAAGATACGTTAATAAATAGGAAGATAATTGACTTGATTGATGGTAACTTTCAAATCTATTGTTGCACCGATTCTGCTGTTAGTGAAGATTCAAATGATGCATTCAATTTCGCATTTGAATTCAAACGCAATGTAGTTTTTCAATAGGTTCATCATTAAAAACAATTTTTTATCAAATATTTTTTTTAGCATTTCACATACATATTATCAGAAATCATTTTTCTTTACATAATATTAAAAGAAAAATTTAATTTTTAATAAATACCTCATGTATATTAAACTAAAATGTTTGTTATGTTCATCATTTTTCAGGAGGCGTCTTACAACTCTCTAGTATGTATATATTTTACTGGTGGACAATTCTCGCATTTTTTAAAACGAGTGAAATTAGTTTATATTTATGAAGAATTTCTTTCTGATTCCACATATTCAAACAAAAGTTCTTTGAAAAAATTAGTTATTTTATATATTAAGAAAAGAAAATGCCCGGAAACCTCGTCCGATCGCTTTTCGATAAAAACGCTACTTTATAGCAGTGACGTCAAGAGATCCTTCAGTTTCTATGGTTATAGTGAGGTTTCTGCCAAATAGTTGGCGTTGGTTTAGTCGACAATTGCTATATCCCGTACTTATTGGCGCGATTTGCCAAAAACTTGCAAAACTGGTTTCCACTGCTGCGTTTCAAGCCAAGTTGTTTGAGATGAAGTGACGTTACATTAGCTTCGAACCGAATGAGTCGTTTTTTCCGTCAATACTAACAAGCGAACTTTGGTTGCAAATAAAAAAAAAAAAGAAAGAAAAAGCGCAGTTAGCAAAAATGTTTGTGTTTATGGCCTTTTCGATACATTTAGAATTGAATAATAATTATAATAATAATAATAAAAAAAAAAAAAAAAAAAAAAAAAATGCTGGAATTGTTCATTAAATACTTTTGTTAGAAGGCGCTTTTCACCCAAAATGTTGTCTAACTGACTAGCAATCGCAAGCTTTTTAAAAAACAACATAAAAATACAAAAGTTTCTATTTCCAGAGTCCGTCTTGCAGATAAAGTTGCATTGTGTACGTGATTCCGAAATTCCACTTTAAAGAATAGTAAGAAGGTGACGGACTTGAAGTAGGTAAACGGACTTTCCATAGAATCTCTTACAAGAGCAAGGAGAATCTGTCGCTTCACTGTTGTCAGAAGGGCTTTGTTGGAGGATTGAAGTTTCAAGTTTGCGAAAGTTCTGGAAAGTATCCGTAGTATTGGAGAAAGAATGTCTGATGTCCTAAAAATGGAAAAAAAAAGTTTGTTTCTTGATCGAATGCAGTGCTTTTTTTTTATTATCTAATTCGGTTTCTTCTAAACTTGGAAGTAAATTTTTCAGACAGGGTGTCCCAAATACAGGAGATAACAGGATTTGTTTCTCTTACTATTAGAAAATGGACATCGGAATATTTTGGAAAGATACGTAAAATAAAATAACAAATCATCAAGAGTAACTTATTTAAAAATATACAGGATTCAAATTTTTATTCTGGGCTTGTCACTAAAAATAAATGTGCTTTATAAAAGTTCTTGAAGCTCAAATCAGTAAAAAAAAAAAATAATCAATACGATATCTTTAGAGTTAAGCGAAATATTTCGCCTTTTAGTATTTGGCTTATAGCGTTTTTTATTTAAAAAGCTGTGCATCGAGAAAATATATGGATGCTCATTGAATTAAGTATTTTTATTTTTGGATTTAAGATATTCGAGGATTTCAGATAGATTGCATCCAAGCGAGGATGTTTGGAAGTGTCCCGTGCGTCAGACGATATAAATGCATATTTGACCCATTTAAAATAATTATTTTTCCATATATTTTTGTCACCGAGTAATATGTTATAAAATGAAAACATAACTATTAGATTCATCTTAATTTTATAATTCTTATCTGTTTACGAGTAAAAAAAAAGAGCCAAAATGTTCTGTGCGTCATCTAGAGAATTGCCCAAATAATTAATATAATAATGAAATAAATTGCATAAATGTTGCACAAAAAAGTTGCTAGTTGTATTTATATTTAAAAGAATGTTTTTATAAGTTAACTTTTTTCCTGATTTATACTGATGTCTATTGTCTCTCTATAACAAGAAAATGTATAAACTTTGCTAGGGCTTAATTTCCTTTAAAATAGACAGTGCGTGATTTAGAAGAAATCTTATATACTCAGTGACTGATCTGAAATGTCGACATTAATTTAATTCAATAAATTTTGAAATTTCTTTTTTTTATACTTAGTATTATATATTGATTCCCAATTAACCCTTGGTTCATCACGCTGTTGACAAATGTCCCCCACATTCTCAATTTCTCAACAGATGGCAGCACGTGATCAAAGTTGCAGTTTTTTCAAGTAATTTTAAAAATATTTTTTAATTTTTACTTTATTCTGTTCAATAATGTTGTGTTTTTAATTAAAATACCCACTTACTTTGATATTTGGTCACGAATTTAATGGTATGCACGAAAATTTAAATTTGGTCGACATTTGTCCCCCACGCGACTAACCACAAGACAAAAGGTTGCTGCCTAACTAAGCGTTAACTTTTAAAAAGTTGAATGTAATTTCATATTCAATGTTAAACTACTAATAAACTTCTGTCATACACTAACTTTTATAATTATTTACATTATTATGAATGTTGTAATTATTTATATAATTATTATCGTACACTATCCTACTCCTAATCAAATTCGACTACAACGACTTCTGAACATTGCATTGCTGATTAAATATAAATCCTGGATTATTAAATAAAACTTCAAATTATTTTTGTTTAAATAAGCTGTGACTAAGATTGACTAAACGAAACTAAAACTAAAAAGGAATTATGTTATTAATGAAGCTGATATTTATTAAACCTCTAGGAACAATAAACACTAAACCTTGCTTTTGAATATCAATAATCAATGAATAATCTCAAACACGATAGCAATCATTCCTTTCATGCTTATTTTTAATATTTTCAAGCTATTATTTTACTGACAATGTGTGTTTTTAATACTTTTTATAATTATTTTCACATCAAAGAAATTTTTACCCGTACTATTAATTTCGTAATAAATTGTAAACGAAAAGGTTTTTGTTTGGGGGTAGCTGTGTGTGTGAAAAAAAAAGATATTATTCCAATTAAATCTTCTGAACTCTCCATAGAGAGATTCCCAACCATAAACGAAAAATAAAGCTTTTTCTTTTAGAAAAATCTTTTAAGTTTTTAACTTCTTTGATCATAAAGATAAAAGGGAAAGTTAATCGAAATCGATTACAAAAATTTATTCTTTAACAATGAGACTATTTGGGTTATCGAACAATTAATTTTGTTACATAGGTAGGTTTTTTTTGTTATTGTTCTTCTATAGTTAAGGTTAAAGTGAATTATGTTTTGTTTTTGTTTTTATTGGTATTTAGTAATTCATAAAGAATTCTCGCAGACAACTTTTATCAAAAGTTATGAAATCTGATTGATTTTTTTTTTACTTTTAAAGTTTTTAATTTAATATTGGAAAAAATCTGTGAAGGTGTATTTGGGTGCTATGTAAAAAAAAAGTTATGGATAATTACTGTACATTACGTTTTTACTATTTTTCATTATCTTTCTTATTAAA
Organism: Linyphia triangularis; assembly: GCA_963978545.1. Classification (NCBI taxonomy): domain Eukaryota; kingdom Metazoa; phylum Arthropoda; class Arachnida; order Araneae; family Linyphiidae; genus Linyphia; species Linyphia triangularis. The sequence continues at coordinate 18,227,831 of OZ021722.1, read as the reverse complement.
AGCATCATTACAGAAACATGCGCTCATTGTATCATATAGACTCTTGTACGAAAATATTATAAAATGCCTTTAGGCTGGTTTGTGCACTCAACGAACTCTACTTGTGCGCAAAAATAACTAATCAGGCCAAAACCTAAAGCTTAACGTCGATTTCGTACAACAGCGAACATCCATATCAAACCCAGGATTGGAACCCGGCACCTTTGGAATGCAAAGCGCTTACTACCACTTTAGGAAAAGAATGTGTTAATTAAGAATTTCACGTCTTGATTTTTTTTTCTTTAGGGTTTGGCGAGGATAGCTAGGATTTTTTTTTTATATTAGTTGTAACCAATTAATAGAACCTGGCAAATGAATTTGTGAATTTTGTTCTCATTACCAATTAAAAAAAATCATAAAAGCAGTAGTGAATAAACCTCATATATGAATACAGATCTACAGATACTCGAATGGGCCATTTGATATCTGCTTCTTTTCTTCTTAAAATAAGGGAATCTTCAATGTTCCCAAATTATCTTAAAACTAGAGCACTTATATATCCAACGTTATCTTAGTTGAGATACTTCAGTCACTGGAAGTATGCTTTTTTATTAAATAAAACTTTTTTTAAGATGAATTACTTAAGTAATAAGAACATTTATGTCTTATCTCCAGCGATGTAGAGGGCGCTGCTAATGTAATCCCCTAGCGGCGACTTCGTCGCCAGAGAGAGGGTATGATCGGAGGAGTGGAGGTGAACGGACGTGGAAGTTGCCTCTCCTAGTTTGGGTTTAAGAATCTATTTCTATCTAATGCACGAATAAACCTGCTGTCCATTTAATTGGCCTCTTTCACTTTTACCCCTTCATCATACAACATGGGGGCTCGCCGTGCTTTTTACCCGCGATCATACAACATGGGGTCTCGCCGTGCTTTTTACCCGCGATCATACAACATGGCTCGCCGTGATTTTTACCCTCGAGAATGCGATGAAAAAAATATTTAAAAAACTGCACTTCCACGCATCCAGAGGTCAAACCAAAATCCTCTTCACGAAAAAAAAAACCTTTACTTCCATGCATACAGAGGTCAAACCAAAATCCTCTTCACGAAAAAAAACCCTTTACTTCTACGCATCCAGAGGTCAAACCAAAATCCTCTTCACGAAAAAAAACCTTTACTTCTACGCATCCAGCGGTCAAACCAAAATCCTCTTCACGAATTACCGCAGCAGTCAGCGACCACCAGTGGAATCTACAAATAAAAGGAAAACTCATCAACCAGCGTCGTCATTATACAACTGCATAACACTCGCTTCGCCGAACAAGTCCCACTTCAGCCGTCAAGCAGAAGTTCAACGAAGCTAGCATCGTTATTCCACATAGCCAGCAAGAATACAGAATCCTGAGCCAACTCGAACCTGCAACCACAACACTGTCGCTTCGCCGAACAAGTCCCACTTCAGCCGTCAAGCAGAAGTTCTACGAAGTCAGCAAAGTTATTCCACATCGACCAACTACTACGAACCAGAAACCAGAAGCAACGAGTACTCTTCGAAAGAGCAACAACATAAAACGGATACAGCTCCAAAAGCGAAGTAAAATCAAGAAACGCAGGTAGGATCCATCTTATTATTAATTATGTTTAGAAACATCAGAAAGCAAGATCTCGTATTTGTCGCCGCTGAGTTAGATATCGTTGTACCGGATGGTGCCACAATTCTAAAATTAAAAGACTTAATCGAAAAAAGTGAAGCTTTCGTTAAAGATCCAGATTTCGTTCAAGATTTAATAACAACAGTTGTAGCTGATAGAAAAACCCAAGAGGCTAATGAAAAGCAAAAAAAAATCGAAAAAATTAAGAATGAAATCGAAAAAATTAAGAATGAAAAGCAAAAAGAAATCGAAAAAATTAAACTTGCACAGTTAGATGCTAAAATAAAACTAGCTCATTTAGAGAACAAAATCCAAATTCCAGTAACTGCAGAACCCTCTGATATTATTTGTGCTAACTCAATAACACCACCTAATGTAAACGAAAACATAAAAACGCTAGTCCCACTTCCGATTGAAAACCGATTCGAAATCCACACGGAAAAAAAATGCTATGTTGCTTTAAAAAAGGAGGAATATATCACTTTTCCTGCTGAAAGAAATAACGAAATTTTAAATACTTCGCAAATCCTTCCGATTCCTGAAACGCAAAATGACACGTGTCAAGGTCATACAAAGGATAACTCAACGGAAAAAATAAGTTCTTCGTTGATGGGGGCGGGGCTTAATGTCCCCATGAGAAAAGATGAACGATCATTGGAAGATCTCGATGAAGTGTGTGTTGTAACAGAAGACTTAGAAAAAAGCCAACAGCAGAAGCACATGGTCCAGAATGTAAACAAATTGAAACACGTGGAGCATGGAAACAAACAGAAGAGAATTTTTTTCTGTTTACAATTGGGGATAGCGTGAGTTTAAACGAAGCGGATTTCTTGCACATTAACGAAGATAATTTACGGAATACTGTTATGAATAAGGTCAAGATTTACAAACCAAAGAAAATGGAAAGTACAAATTTTCAAATGAAGCTTTTCCTACCAGTTGAAACTCCAGTCTTCAAGCCAAAATACATCGATGGAATAATTTCCGAAACTACTTATGACTTATGCAACTCACCGTCTGCTATTCAAAGATTTATGCAGATTGTTTTTCGTGAACTTTTAGTAGCTAAAATATTAATCTTTATGATGAAGTGCTGGGAAGATACTTAAGTTTCTTCAATTTTCTTCTACAAGAACTTTTTACAGAAGAGACTTTTTTTTTTTCTTTTTATGAACTTTTGAATGAAGAGACTTTTTTTTCTTTTTATGAACTTTTGAATGAAGAGACTTTTTTTTCTTTTTATGAACTTTTGAAAGGAGAGACTTTTTTTCCAGCATACAAACTTTTTAAAGAAGATACTTTTTTTTTCTTTTTATGGACTTTTGAAAGAAGATTTTTTTTTCTTTCACACAAACTTTTTAAAGAGAGACTTTTTTTTCCTTTCTACAAACTTTTCATGGTGCAAGAACTTTTTCACAGACTTTAAATTTTTAAGAACCACATGTTGTGATCTTCAAGACATTAATGTTGTTTAAATTTTATTATTGTGTTGTATTTTTCAATATCTTTATTTACATGTTTAGCATATATCAATGAGTCGGTGGTCCTCCTCAATCAGGATGGCGGAGATTCTTATCTCCAGTGATGTAGAGGGCGCTGCTAATGTAATCCCCTAGCGGCGACTTCGTCGCCAGAGAGAGGGTATGATCGGAGGAGTGGAGGTGAACGGACGTGGAAGTTGCCTCTCCTAGTTTGGGTTTAAGAACCTATTTCTATCTAATGCACGAATAAACCTGCTGTCCATTTAATTGGCCTCTTTCACTTTTACCCCTTCATCATACAACATTTATACCTATTTATCTCATCTTTTTTTAAATGTTTTTCTGAAATTTTCTCGGAATTCATCAGATGCTTCATTTTGTTTCTTCCAAATATGCATGTGATGTATTATCAAAAGTCCGCATTTGTTGCTAAAGGTCTCTAAAATCTTGAATGCCTCTAAATGTCCGAAACGTGAATAACAGGGTATATCGATTTGGTGAACGTGGTGGTGGTGGAGAAGGGGGGGGGGGGAGGGGGCTCGATCCACCCACTTCCCCCACCTTCGAACTCTGAACCAACATTATTCAAGCTTCATTTTTTTTCTTATAAATAAGCGGTTATTTGTACATTGCCAGAGAAATCATTTCTAAATCTTTGAATACACTTGACAAAATAAACAAAATTTTGCAGTTTGACACTTTCTATGTATGTAACACACATTGTACAATGTACATTGTGTATGTGTCACTCACATAACAATAACAATTATGATGATAACAATAACAATAATAACAACGATAATATAAGGATGATAATAATAATTATTATAATTGTTTTCATTATTGTTATTGCTATTATTTAATAATAATAATAATAATAATAATAATAATAATAATAATAATAATTATTATTATTATTATTATCATTATTATTATTATTATTATTATTATTATTATTATTATTATTATTATTATTATTATTATTATTATTATTATTATTATTATTATTATTATTATTATTATTATTATTATTATTATTATTATTATTATTATCATTATAATTGTTATTAGGATCATCATTTTTGTTCACAATATTATTATTGTTATTAGTATCATCATCATAATTGTTACCATTATTATTATCATCATTATTGTTATTGTCACTGATAATAATAATAATGTTGTTATCATCATTATTATTATCGTTGTTATTAGCATCATTATTATTATTATTATTATTGTTAGTAATGATGATGATTATCTCTACTAGATATCACTACAAAATTATATACTTTTTTAATTTTGTTTCTTTTGCGGTGATTTGAATTGACATTAAATGGGCATTATATGACCTTCTGCATTGCCGTTGTACTATATGACAAAAATTTAAAATTTGAAAAAATATTCAGTATATTGATCAATGTATTGTAGAAAATACTGCTATATTTCTATGGAACTGGACAATTTTAAAGAGCACTCTTATGTGTTTGATTCTCTCAGGTATTTAGTACTCACAGTTTCTTAGGAGCCCTTTTCATTTTCAAAATGATTACGTTTATGAGTTCCAAGGGAATGGAAATTCTGAGAATATTTGACAATTTAATTCTCCCCACGAGAAGTTATACTTCAAATAAACTAAGAATTTCACATTTTAATTACATTCTCGTCAGCGCATCCGCACGGGGAAAATTGCTCCAATATTTCAACATTTAATCAGAACTTTGGAGTTTTGAATTACTGAATGGTTTTGAATCACGCAGTTTTTCTTTTTTTTTTGGAGTATTTTAATAAATTGGATTCAATTATATTAAAACGATGCTTTTTTTTGATTTTGAGAAGATGTATTTAGCATTTAAAAATATAATTGACAAAGAAATAAATTGGCAAAAGTACACGATGTCTCAATATAAAACAGAAAAAATATTTGTCTAAAAATAAATCGTAACTGTTTTTGTAAACTTTTATGGAAATTTAATTACAATATAACTTTTAATTTTTCAGGGAAATCTTTTACTTAATAGTGTATAGTTTTGAAAATATATATATATATTTATAGTGTATATCTTATTCATCATCCATCCTTAATTTTAATATTAAATTTATTACCGTTTTTTGTTGCTGAAATTTATTTTTCTCAGTATCTAACATTTTTAATTCCTGAATATTAAAGTTGATAGTGAAATCTTAAAAATGCAAAAAAATTAAAAATTACAATCAGTTTTGAAACAAATTTCCTTTTGCATTGCATTGTTCCCCTTGGAGGATTTCGCACCCTTGCTACACCTACATGAAGAAATGCTTTAGACAAATGAACGGTTTATTAAAAAGAGAAGAACAATTAGGCATATTCCCCGAAACGAGCTTTAAATAAATAAATTAAAAAATTAAAAAAAAAGAAGAAGTAGAATTAATTGATAGATTCTGAGCTATTTATTAGGAGCGAGGCAGCATAAAAAAGTTTTTATATGGGAAATTCTCTTCTGGACGCACCAGACATTTTGACTCTTTTTTTCTACTCGTACACAAATTAAAATTTTAAAATTATAATAAATCTAGTAGTTATGTTTTTGTTTTATGCATTGTTAATTGGTGGCAAAGTTATATTGAAAAATAATTATTTTAAATAGGTCAAATATACATTTATAAGCTACCGATGCACGGGAAACATCTATGTCCCGTGCGTGATTGCTTAAAATACTCATTTTCAGTAGTTTAAATAATTATTTTTCAATATAACTTTGCCACCAATTAACATTGCATAAAACAAAAACATAACTACTAGATTTATTATAATTTTAGAATTCTAATTTGTTTACGATTAGAAAAAAAAGGCAAAATGTCCTGTGCGTCAACAAGAGTGCGTCAGCCCATATGATGTAGTCATTTGTTAGAATCTGGACAGTTTTTCTTTCCGTTGTAAAATTTTGAATTTCTTTCTGGTCCACTTTTAACATCAAGGGATCCAATAATCTATTCTTTTTTGCCGTAATCAAGTCTGCATATTATTAATTACACAAGTAAGTTAATTAAAGCTGAAGTTATTCAGAGTAGCCACAGAACCGAGAAAACCTGGAAGTCAGGGAAATGTCAGGGAGCTTTCTGATTCTGGAAAAAATCAGGGAAATGTCAGGGAGCTTTTTAAAATTTCACGAAAAGCAGGGAAATTTTGTATTTTTTAAGGCACGTTCATCCATATTTTGGCGCTATTTACATGGAGATTCGTAGTGGTAAGCCATTAGAAGTTTATTGTTACGGAATAATTGAAACTTTTCATTTTCAGCAAAACTATATTTTTTTAAAATTGCATGTTATCTCTTTAGCATACATGTTTTATTTGATCAGGGTGTCTAGATATCTTGAAAACCTAAGAAAATTGGGGAAATTTGAAAAAAGTTTGCCCTAAAATCAGGGAATTTTTTAGAAATCTGTCAGGGAAATCAGGGAATTATCAGAGAACTTTTTTTCCTGAATTTCGTGGTCACCCTGATATTAGTAGATCGATGTTTTTTCATGAAACCCTTCCAAAGTTCTCCCTTAAATTAAGACAAATCAAACAAAATGTGTTAACTTTTAATTCAATGCGGACAGAACTCAAGAAGTCTAATGGAGTATTTTCCTTTGAGAAGAATTAAGGAACAATTCCTAATCCCTTTTCTCATCACTTGAAGTCTTTAAGTTTGTCAGAGTTCTCTTTGTGCAGTGAGAGTAAATTGCTGGATTATTCGGATCAGTGTCTTGGAAGAAGGGAACCAATTATTCAGACGGTTTGGAATGAATTCTGAGAAATCTGAGAAGGAGGCTATCATAAATACAATAAGGATGTGTACAAGACGAATATGGAAAGGGGATTTGTGTTCCATTATGTAAATTTTAATACGCATTAGAACTAATTGAACTAAATGCATTATGCATTAGAATTAAATGATAGAAATTGCTTTAATGGAATGGAATTAATTGTGTGTTTTCCAGAATCAAGTTCTTAGTATAAGGTAATGAAGTTATCGTTGTTAAAGGTGAATACTTTTAGTTAGATCATTAGAATTAGTTCACCTTTTCATCGCGGTGTTTCTTGGCAAAGTACGTGTAAGAAAAATGTATTTATTCTAATTGATTTTAGTACAAAGGGATTCTAAAGTTCGTGAATTGTGTATTTTTCAAATAGGACATTCGAAAAATCGATAATTAGTGAACATTTGCGAGTAGAAAGAGGCGATTCTTACAGAAATTCTTAAAGAAAAAAAAAAAAAAAAAAATTCCGTCTTCTGAAAAAAATAGTTAGTTTCTACATTAATAGATGGCGCTGTATGTATTTGTGAGCAACTGTTCAGTCTTATTTAAGCTGTGTCTTCTTAATAATTAAGTTTTTGATGCAAAGAATAATCTGTTGGTGATAATATGAATTTCAGTGAAAATTAAAACATTCGTTCTTAATTGATTTTTTCAAATGGAATGCTACTTTTGGATCATCCTACATATGAAGTGGATGAAGGATGCTTAGGTTAAATACTAACACTGATCGTTTACTGGCGAAACAAAAATGAAACTTTTGAATTTAGTAATGAATCACTGTTATATTTTTAGAGTGACAGTTTTTTGTTTTGTTTTTGTTTTTTTTTGTTTTTTTTATGGTATAATAAAATTATTTCATTCCAGTTTGTTTCGAGCAATAATAATTTATCTTAAAAATTGTGCTAAGTTTAATTTTATTCAATATTTTATGATGGACAAAATTATTTTTTAAAAGAATCCAATGAAATCAACTTAAACTGGAATCATAGAATAGAAATTACATAGAATAGAAATTAACTTAATCGAAAAATTAAATAATGCGATAATTTAAAAGAACACTGATTATTAGAGAAATTAATTTAATTCTCCATATAGTTTAGGTATAAAACTTTGTGTAAGAGTATTCAGTATATTCTATACCACTAATGTTAAAATCTTCACTACCTTTTCAAAGTAATTAAAGCACAGATCATTTAATTTTTTCTAGACATTATGTAAACTTTCTTTAATAAGGTGAGGTTAACATTTGGACAGTACGCTTGATTTTTTTAAAAATCTCAAATGGAAAAAATCTTTTCAAAGAAATAATTCAAATAAATAATCACATATTTGCTGAAAAGTTAACCTTAAATTTATCTAGGAAATAAGTCAAACATATGATAAAAATTTAATAAATAGGCAAGAATTATTTTTTCAAAAAGATACGTTGTATTTTGAAAAAGACATGTTGAGATTAATTTATTTTTGTGAAAGTGTAGCATGGCAAACCTGTGTTTACATATTTTAGAATTAATCTGTCTCCAAAACTAGAAAACTAGAAGGCGTATTTACAAAAATTGTACTTTAAAAGAAGCCGATAGAGTTTTTAATACATCTAAAAATCCAGAAATATATATTATTGAATATACCTACCTATACTTACCGATGTTTAAAATTTATTAACTATTTTGTATTTTTTTTTTTCTGCAAACTATTATTTTTGTATGGCTATTTTGGAATTCATTTTATTCATTTCAATTCGTGAATACATAATTTTTTTTTTAACATTAAACACTATTTTATTGGCATTCCTCCTAATATTATATTTCAATTTATTGCAAACCAAACGTGACAAACATCAAAATCAAACAGAGCTCAACAAAAGGATTTGATTTTTATATAAAAATTCAAAAATTCATGCAACTCACGAAAATCACTTTTTAATAAACAAAAAATATCGAAAAGTACTCTTTTTGCGAAGTAGAAAAAAATGCTACATTAAAGATATTTTATACAGAACTGGTTTTTTCCCTTTTTTCCTCCCCCCCCCCCCCTCACCTTTTTCCCATTTAAAAACTTGAACAAAAACATTTCCTTTAGAGAAATTATTGGTTTAACATACGGTTAGAAATAAAACAAAGTGCGATCTCATAAATATACAATTAATCTGATTTTTCAATTTTTATCATTTTTATATCATCAATTTTATAATCGAAATAATGTATTTTTATGAATAAGTAAATGTATTTCAACATCTTACAGAATATAAAGGCTATAGATTTTTTTAGATAATTTTTTATTTCTCCTACTTAAAGAAATATAACATTTTCGTTCAGGAACATAAAGCTAAAATAATTTCTTTCAAATTTCATTATTTTGACTTACATAAAACGATTTCGCATAAACAGTTGTAAAATAACTAAAAACTAATTTTCAACAAAATATTACTTTTTAGAAAAATATTATATCGGGCAATGACACTTTTATTTTTATTATTTATGCGCTTTTCCACACTCTGATAATTTATTTGAATACATTTATATACATAATAAATACATTTATTCGACAAAAGGAAGCGGCCAAAAATGTATTCTTCCATATCGATTCCTGAAAGTGATCCAACTGAATATGGGGAAAAATAATTATTCATAAAAATATTTAACGGTTATTTCGAGATTTTTTTCTTAAAAAAAAAAAAATTTCATACAATCATTTTTCAAAGTAATTGATCCAATATCTATTCGGAAATTGGTTTTCTTTCCGGGGTACAGAGAATCCCTTGCTTCTGTGTTCTTTAGATAATGTTGATTTTATAAATAACTCTGCAATCGTTATGTTCCCTTTGTGGTTAATTAATTCAGTTTTCCAGCGAAAAGCTCCTTTACGCTATCTAATCTAGTTCTAGTCATTGTTTTTAGTTTCTATTGTTTACACTTCTTTTTTTACAATGTTCTGAGAATTGCTGTGGCTTGAATAATCAATAATTTTCATCTTCAGAAATAATGAGTCAGCGAGTTATATGTCAACTTTATTTTCTCCACTCATCCCTTAAGGAGGGCTTAAAAATATAATTATTAAATACTTTTTTAAAATAAACCATTGAATTGAGATCATTTATGCTTGCATGATAAAAACTTTTACAATTGTTGATTTATTTAAAATAAAAGAATATACTATATACTATAAAAAAGAATATACTGGCCATAAAACTTTTTTTTTTTTAAATCGAGCTTTAATTATATGTAATAAATTAGAATACAATGTTTTATTCAAATGTAACAATTACGACCAACTATAAACACAAGGAAAATTCAGGTGTAGTTAAACACTTCTAAGCCATTTCAAAATGCAGATCCAGTTATTTATAAAAACTGTTGATTCAGATACAGTTTACGATATGGCGTGAAAGATTGCTGAAATTATAAACCACTCTATTGTAAAAATAATGTTTTCTATTCTGTAATTTAAATTGCGATATAAATTACTTGTATGCATGCTCTCTTGTATTATCTCCTGTATTGCAGTATTAGTCCTTCAAAAATCATTATTAAATTTAAATAACTAAATAAAATCTTTTTGTCTAATTTATGAATATTTAATTTCCTCAGCACCATAATCTAAATTTGAATTACCTTGTATATAGATATATTGCTCTACGTTAAACTTTTTCCAACAAATTAATATTCTTCTTAAGATAAAGTAACTAGAATTGCCCAGCATACCCGAGTTGTGTCCAAACTAATCCTCTATAAAGTGGCAAAATAATATCAATACTAAACAGTTATTATGATTTGAGTTATTACAACCAATTGATTAATTCTACAATTCTTTATATAATAATAATAATAATAATAATAATAATAATAATAATAATAATAATAATAATAATAATAATAATAATAATAATAATAATAATAATAATAATAATAATAATAATAATAATAATAATAATAATAATAATAATAATAATAATAATAATAATAATAAACCAGTTTTCGTAACTCTTCCCATTAAATATTTCTAATTAATAATTTTTCGACCCATGCCCAGCATATATTCTAGGATTCTAAATAACACATTATTTGTTGAAGAATATACTGGCCATTTATTTTTAGAAACAATTAATTACTGAAATTATATACTAAGTTCTTTTTAATTGAATAAGTTACTTAAACTGTTCTAACTTCAACTGAAATTTGCCCCATTTCTAGGTAACAAATGTAGAAGGAAATAGAAATAGATCGATACTTTGATAAGTGTCTAGTATTCGTTTCTATATAATTAGACGCAATTCAGCTTTTCAGACAGTAAAAGATACTTTCCTAACGTGTGATGAGACCTGGTCGATAAGAAAATGTTACGCACTCTCTCTGAAACAGTATTAAAGTAATACAAGTGAAAGGACCTCAGAGTAACTTTGATAGAAGTAATATTATATAGACTAGTGTAGTTTCACGAACGAAACTTTATTGTTTTAGACTTATTAAAGTGAATATATTTAAACATAGATAGTATTAAGTAATTGGCCTTCAATAATACACTTTGCAAAAAAAAACAAAAAAACGCAAGTGCTCGGCCAGAAAAAGGTATGAAGTCTAATCGTTGCCACCAAATGGTTGCGTTTAACTTCTTTACGATACTTGATCACATTGAGAAAAATTAGGATTATTGGAAGGAACCCTTACAGGCAATCAGTACTTGGAAGGCTAGAGTTATTTAGAAATAATCCCATTTCAAATGTTTGAGTTACTTTATACCCATTTCACTGAATTGAGATTAATTCTGTAAAAATTTTAGCCTGCTAAGTATTGAATGCCTATAGGAGTTCCTTCCAATAATTTCAATTTAATGCTTTTGTAAAAGTACCAAAAGAAATTAAACGCGGCCGTTTGGCAGCAACCATTAGATCTCGTAACTTTTTCTGGCAGGACTTTTTACTTGACGGGTTTTCTTACGACATATAACTATTTTTTCTAATACATCAATTTCTTTTGTTCCATTTGTTGTGTTCGAGAAGAGTAAAGTATGGTCGATTAATGTTTTTAGTGTGAGCAATCATATCGTAGCTCTAAATTAAAAATGATGTAAGCGACAATAACTTTATATTCTCATGTGACTCTTTGTATTGAAAGTGACAATAAACATCATGATGCAATATTGTAGAGATATTTAGTTTTTCAATCAAAACTTGGTTCGTCGAAGGAAACGAATCGGATTTTGATAGCAAACCTGAATCTCTAGTAATAGAAATCCTCCTTACCATACCGAAAAAGATATGCATTTTTTCATGATTAAATATATATATATATTTACAAGTTTTAATTTGAGTACAATAACATATAAATAAATATTAAACAATAAGTAATACCAAAAAGTAAGTATGACATACAAAATAATAATAATAAGTACTTGCTTTATGTGTGAAATAATTGAGGATTACAGGCAAAACAACTTTCGTTCTAAGTGTGAAAAATAACATCTGTTAATATTTTTTGATATTTTAGCGCCATTGTGTAGTACTAAAGGTTGCAGCTATTTACTGGATACTACTTTATTTAGGCTTCATTGAGGTTTTTAAGACAAAAATAAATCATAAACAGTTTGCATATTTAATCCTTTATATATTAACTTTTCGATTTTGTGTGCTGCTAGGTATGTCAATGGGGGGCTAAATCTGCGGAGGCCTAATTAATCCCGCTGCCTTCATCCAGTCGATCTGAAACTTGGCAGAGAGATTCGATGTCGATGACAATGCATTCCATCAAATTTTAGCGGCTGTCACTCTAATGCTTTGTCAATGTTGCAATGCACTGTCAATGTCGCTTTTACGAAATACTAATAAACCATCTTGCCGTCATCCGCTCGTGCTAAAATAGCATTCAACTGATCATTGAAAAAACTCTTTCCTGTTGCCAAAACTGTTTAAATAAATAAATAAATAAATAAATAAATAAATAAATAAATAAATAAATAAATAAATAAATAAATAAATAAATAAATAAATAAATAAATAAATAAATAAATAAATAAATAAATAAATAAATAAATAAATAAATAAATAAATAAATAAATAGATAAATAAATAAATAAATAAATAAATAAATAAATAAATAAATAAATAAATAAATAAATAAATAAATAAATAAATAAATAAATAAATAAATAAATAAATAAATAAATAAATTGTTTTAATCAGAATAAGAAAGAAAAAAAGAAAGAAAAAAAAAAAGAAAGAAAGAAAGAAAGAAAGAAAGAAAGAAAGAAAGAAAGAAAGAAAGAAAGAAAGAAAGAAAGAAAGAAAGAAACGAACAAACGAACGAACGAAAGAACAAACAGACAAACAAGCAAACAAACAAACAAACAAACAAACAAACAAACAAACAAGCTGTTTTAATCAGAATAAATAAAATGTACTTGGATGTGAGAGCATAAATTCACATTCATTTTTAATGAATAAATTTTGAAAAGTAGTTTACTGCATATTTTGCTGATAGAGATGTTTTTAATATTTAAATTTAGATGCCAACACCAAGCACAAGCTAACAACAGAAACGGCGCTATGTTAATGAATATCAAAATCGGCAATTCATTTAAGGGATTTATATTAAAAACCTTTTTATTAGTTATATTATTAATGACTCTGTAAACTAAAGTCTTAGAAAAACACCCATTTACAGAATTTCCACTGCAAATAAAGAAATTTGTCGTAAAAGTTTTCAATGCCTATAGCTCCGACAATTTTTAATTCACTTTTTAATTAAATTCAAACTATTGATATTAGAATTTTTAAAAAAAAAAAAGAAATTAGAAATTATTTATCAAATGTAGATGTAGAAAAGTAGCTTAAACCTACTGCATAATTAAAAAAAATAATAATCATTAAGAAATACAATTTTTATAAACATTTAAACAAATAATGTAGCACTTTATTATTATATTAAAAATTAAATTGTGAAAAAAATGTGTCCTTTCATAAGTCTTCATAAAACAACTTTCAGTTGCCTGTATTTGATATTGTTGCGAGATTTTCGATTTCTTTTTTATCATTTGTTTGTGTTTCTCATACTTGTATGTAATTTTTCTTGTTTTAATTTTTCGATACAAATTTTTGTGACTTATTGTATGTGTGATCTGAACGTGCATATGCACTTTAACATGCAATGAAACATTATGTTTATAAAGTTCTTGCTATTCTATTAAAATATCCATTAAACGCTGTTCGCTGGAACACCAAGAAAACCCATTAGAAAAGGAAATATTTACTTTTCCCCAAAGTTTTGTACTATCGCTAAAGTTGAGTTTCTCTAAATATTAATTTGACATTTGTATTCATGGGATGCATTGGAATAAAGAATATGTTTGGGAAAAACTCAGTGCGTAGATATAAGTCTTAGAAATGTGTATGGTGTTAGACAGATGAGATCTTTAACTGTTTTTGATGCCATCCTTTTTTTTTATTATTTAATAATAAATGGCCTTTGATTTCTGAATTTCTTTGGTTTACAAATATCACTTTGGTTGTATGCTCAAAAAGTTTCTAAGAATATTTTCTTCTTAAAAAGTTTCGTTTGTTATGTTTTCAGACGAAAAATAAGTATTTTTAAAGGAACGGTAAAATATTGAAGTGGATCTTTGCTTATGTAATTTTTTTTTTTTTTTTTTTCTATTTCAATCAGTATTCCCAACCAATTTTACTTAAAAGGCACTCTAAATGAACAATAAGAACAAGTAAATGACATTTTACTTTTTCTAAAATCTCACTGAAGTTTGACCCAATTTCTAAGCCATTCCATAACTTTTCTGGAATAAAGAGAACCACGTTCCTGAAAATAATAAAATTACTTCTCAAATATAATATACATATTTAAACTAAATACTCAGATATTTATTTAAAAATAAATATTAATTTATTTTTTATAACCTATATGAAAATGTTAGTTCTTTTCGTTTTCCTCGAAAACGTAAATAATAATGATGAGTCGGTTCTCTGGGAAAGAACTTAGCTCTAGAATGAATAAATTTACTACTACACCATAGTTTTACTTGAAGTACCCACCCTTCATTGCTTTTTATTATTTTATTAAAAAAAATGTAATCAAGGAAATTGATAAAATGTGTGTTATTTGAAAACACGGAATCATGTAGTTGTAGGGAATCGGAAACGCAAAATGCATTTCCGTTATAAAATGCGTTGAAATACTTTTACTTTGCTTAAAATGTATTCTGAACAAGGTTAGACAGGTTCTTCTCTTATTTTGCTTCTTATAAGAACTTATTACCGGTAGAGATGGCCTGGCAAAAGAGCTTCTGCGGTCTTGATTGGCCGAGTTTCTTTCGTCCTCGAATTCTGGTGCGTTATTGGTCCCGAGGGAGAAGTTTAACCACCATGCTTTACGAGCAATGCCATTATTAACCAAATTACCCCTTTCGCCGGAATGAAACGAAATCGATTGGCTTGGGTTTAAAATTGAATGAAGTCTATCGAAAGATAATTGAATTTCGTTAACTTTCGTTAGCTAGCGGATTTTTACTTTCAATTTCTCATATGAATACATAGAGTAATGAAAGTATAGAATTCAATAAAAATTAAAAAATAAATAGTAATCGATTTTTTGAATTTCTCCAAGTTTTGGAGCATCCTGATTTCAAAAAAGCAATCTAGAAAAAATGTCTGTCTGTGTGTGTGTCTGTGGTCAGCAAAACTTCAGAACAAATTGACCTACGATGTTCAAATTTGGTATGCGGGTTGGTCAGGTTTTCGTCAAAATCGTAAAGGAGTTCGAGTCCGAGTTCTGTTCAAAGACAGATACTAATACAGTAAAAAAAATCCTGCTACATGTTGCATCCGTCATAGCACCAAGGCTCTCATGTTAAAGTAACTTGTACTTAAAGTGAAATGCTTATTAGGAAGCCCAATATGACTGAGATTGAAATTAACACGCATTTGGTGAAGTTGTGTTTTTTCTGGCACTGTATAGCTATTATAGCTATAGCTCTTATTTAGCCTTGAGTAAAAAGTACACTACAATTAACATCATAAAATTACTACAATATTGAAGGCTTTCAGCGACTTGATGTTATTAAATTTCTATCAAAGAATCAGTTTCATTGCAGGCGTTGAAACATGGTTTAAGATTTTTAATCTTGCAGCATTTGCTTAAAGTTGATTAAATATTATGGGTACAAATATTTTTCAATTTGATTTCTTGTTCATGATTTTTTTTATATTTCGAATCATCTTTCACAATACGTATAATTTAAATTTGTCGAATAATTTAAATTTTTCGTCAAAATCGCGCATCCGCCTAAGGTAGTTGCAATTGAAAAAATCATGTTTTTTAGTAATTGCTAAAAAACGGCTCTAACGATTTTGTTCAAAATCGGTGTGATAATGCCTCTTACTATGTTCTAAACATCCCCACCTTCGAAGTCCTAGTAAAAATGTTTTAATTACATAAAATGTGAAAAAACAAATGCCTTTTACACAGAGTTCTCTTTCCTTGATCATACCTCATCAACGATTGTTTTTTCTTCTCTCCCTAGTTTCAGTTATAAGAAAGGATTATATTAGAATTATTGAAAAGTATATTGACAAAATCATAATTTTGGCGGAGTTTTTTTTTTTTTTTTTAAGACCCATACAAGAATTATCTCACAAAATATTGCCTAACTGGCCACTTTTGCTAAATGAATGATGAAAGTATAAAAGTGGCAAATGACACAAATCCACGTCAGTATTATAGTGTAATTGAAAGTTATGCGATGTTCCACCCCCCTAGTTTTTTATGTGTATGAAGCAGTAATTAAAATTAATCTGTCGAAAATTAATAATTTTCCTTATTTTTTTTGTATTTTATAATGAATCGTTTTTAAAAGTTTACAGCTTCAAGTTACTAAGATATCCGTATGCTTTTATGTGTGTCAATTTTTTTTTTTTTTTAAATTTTTTTCCAAGACCAATCCGGTCATGGCACTCACGGTCAAGGAAGAATTTGTGATACACTTCTAAAAATATCTTACTTAGCCAAGCTTCTAACGATTTCCTAGTTGGAATTGAACTCAGGACACTTTTAAAAATATTAGTTATAAAATATGGTAAAATGACTTAAAAAACTATAAATTTATACTATATTTATAAGTTCAGAATGCAAAAATAACAACGTTCAAATGGTACAAAGCTTCACCGAATTTCGATGAGTGGTTAATGATTTATGGATTACTAAAAAATTAACAACCTAATGTTAAATAAGGATGTTGAGCAATTTTTACTATACTTATAAGTTCTATATTTATACTATATTTATAAGTATATAATATATACTATATATATTATATAATATATACTATATATATTATATAATATGTACTATATATATTATATAATATATACTATATATATTTATACTATATAATATAAATTTGAAGGGGATTAATACAAGTCGAATGAAAGCATAAATCTTTTGATTTAATTTTTACTATACTTATAAGTTCTATATTTATACTATATTTATAAGTTCTATATTTATACTATATTTATAAGTTCTATATTTATACTATATTTATAAGTTCTATATTTATACTATATTTATAAGTTCTATATTTATACTATATTTATAAGTTCAGAATGCAAAAATAACAACGTTCAAATGGTACAAAGCTCCACCGAATGTCGATGAGTGGTTAATGATTTATGGATTACTAAAAAATTAACAACCTAATGTTAAATAAGGATGTGGAGCAACGCACAACTTTCAGTTAGAGTATAATGAGGATGCCTGCTTTTAAATTTGAAGGGGATTAATACAAGCCGAATGAAAGCATAAATCTTTTGATTTAATTTTAAATTTCAGAAATACATTTATATTGGTTCATTGGTTGAAAGTGATAGAAACATAATCGACTTACAGTGAATAGTAAGGCATTCCCTGCTTTGGGCTAGGTGTAAGAAATAAGATCGCGTTTACAGCATATATTCACAGTTACTGAAATATATATTATATTCTTGACATGGTAGATATTTTTCGGTTAGGCCAAGTAAATAAAAATTGTGGTCCATTGGTATTCCAATAATTATAAACTTTTGATCATGAATGGTAAAAGGAACACTCGGCGTGTGAGTACCGATCCGTATTTAACCGTTCTTTAATAATAACAGTAATACAAAGGATTGGGTAATATAGACTATCATAAGTGCTTCTCTAAAAGTTTTTTGTATAAATTGTAATTACACTCATTAAATGGAGAAATCATTGAAATTAATTTTCTCGATAGTTAAATTTGTAAACATAAATGTATTATTTAAAATATATTCGATTTCTTTAAATTTTAAATAATTATCTGAAAAAATATGCTTTATATTTCTGATATCTTTATTAAAATTGACTGACTGTTATATCAAAGAAAGAAGTAAAATATTTAACAAATTATATAATTAGCACCAGTTCTTATTTAAAACCATCATATTACATTCATTAACTCTTCAAATAATACTAAATATATGTTATAAACTACATAATATATATTTGTATGTATCATATTCATTACACGCTAAATCTCTTAACTTTTCCTATCGATCCCGATGCTGTGAGATATTGAATAATTATAAAGAATATTAATAAAAATTGACAAAAAAGTTATTTCCAAAGCAGTCTTAGAAAAGAAGCACTTTAAAAAAAAAATCGAAGAGGTCCACGTAACAAAATTCATTTACTTCCAGAAATAAAAGAGAAAAACTTCTTTTAGCGCGGTACTGAGTTGTCCATCAACAGCATCGTAAGAAACGGGCTTTTGGTTTCTTTCCTTTGGAAGCGGCATCAGCCAATCAGAGAGCAATAGCGTTTTGTCGAATTGCTATTTCTAGCCATCTGTCAAATTCATGTGTCGACTTAAATTACTTCTACTTAAACTCATGTGACGTCAGTTACAGCTCAGTAAAGTTTTGTTTTTGCGGTACGAACCGTCTGCGACGACATGAACAACAATCTTGATCAATCGCATCTGATTCCAAACAAATTATTTTCCAAAGAACAAAGGTTTCAATTTTCAGTTTTAAATCCCTATCTAAATCCCATGTTTCAAAAATAAAGTAAATTATTTTACCCAAGCAATTGTAGCCTCAGATATAGGCAACCGAACTTTGTCTTTTTATTAACGGTGAAAGAATAGTTGTTTTCACCATTCTTTCCTCGTTTCTTGTGAAATAAAATCGCACTACAATTTTATTTAATTACGCGAACTGTCAACCTTTACATGAACATAAATACTCTAGGCTATAATTTATTGGCAAGGGACAAGTGTCAATCTTAAATGCAATATTTTATAATTTTCAACTTCCCAATTTATTAAAAAATAAAAATAAATAAAAAAGTACTTATAATTGGCAAATTATCTTTGCTAAAAATGTGAAATATTTTTTTTAATTGTTGCGGAATTAAGAGCTTCGGAAATTTTATTCCATTTCAATCAAAGAGAAATAATTTTTACATTAGCTACAACTCAGACTTTCAGACACAAAATGGCTTCATTATGCTAATTTCCATTTCGAAAAGTGAATGTCAAGGACTCTTTGTCTGCTATTACACGTGAGATTTCGATTTGGCTATTTTTTCGTAGTCTGCCGCTTTGTATTCCGTGAACGAAGTTGTGTGGTTTTATTGATTAGTGCGAGGTTTTACCGTAAATTAGAGTGAGTTTATGTTATCGCCACACCCTTTGTTGAACTTTGCGCGAAAAAATGAATCAAATACTGCTACACATTAGGGTTTTCTTTTATAGAAGAAGAAACGGAAGTATACTGTTCTAATTCAAGAAAGGGTTTTAAATACTTTATATTAACTTCAATTTCGTGTGTATGTTTGTTGATGGCAGACAAATCTGCGGAGGCCTAATTAAAACCCTTGCCTTCCTTCAATCTCGCTGAAACTTGCAGATAGATTCGAAGTCGATGATAATGTATTCTATCAAATTTTGGGGGCTGTAACTTTCACTAAAAGGTCGCTTTTACAGAATACTAACAAACCAACTTGCCGTCATCCAATCGCGCATTTAACCGATCATTTACTTCAAAATAAGATATTGTTACAAATATGGCATATGGCATCAATTTAAAGAAAATATGATTCAAGAAAATCATGAAATCGTAGAGAAATTAATATTACGATTTTTTTACCTATAAGTATAGTATTTATTGTTTTTCTTCAAAACTATTTTACTTATTAAAATTTCAATGCTTAAATGCTTAGAGTTTAGTTAAAAAAAAAAGAAAAAAAAAAAAGAAAAAAAAGAGAAATTTAAAAAAAAAATGACAAAGAAGAATTTGAAATTTTATAATTTTTAATTTTAAATGCACCAAATTTGAAAATTGAAGGCCAATTTTGTTCGGGAGTTATGTTGACCATGAACACACAGACATATATTTTTTCTAGACCTTTTGTTTAAAAATTAGGGTGCTCCAAAACGTAGAGAAATGCAAAAAAAAAAAAAAAAAAAAAAAAAAAAATACTGAATGCTCTACTTTTCATTACTCAGTGTAAACATATGGATAAAAATATGGGAAAGTCAAAAATCGTAATTTTTTCGTTATTTATGTAAATGACTCAAAACTGTTTTTATTAGAATTTGTGTAACTTTTCGTGTTCTATATTCAAAAGCCAAAAGAAAAAAAAGGGCGAATACTTTTAGAATTACTTTTATTTACAGGGTATTTATAATTAAAGTTTTACTGATAGAATAGCTATTAGGTACAGGGTGTGTATAATTAAAGTTAAACTTTCAAAAAGCTATAAAAAAGCATTGGTTAGAATGGGTTGAAATTGGCATGTATATACTCGAAGAAAGGGAAAACATTATTATTAAGAATATAACTATTTTGAGTTATTTGAGAAGATAAAACTTGTTTGAAACACAAAACTATTTTTCTTGTGCCGCACTATTGCTTTTTGAAAGCCATGATTTGGCATAAGAAAAAATTTAATGCTTTTGAAATCTTGTTTTCTAAAAGTTGAACTTTAATTATAATCACCCCAGAGCGATTATGATTAAAGTTTAAACTTTTAAGCAACTTTTAAAAACACGTTACAAATTTTAAAAATCTATAAAAAGAGAAACTCTACTCCAGTGATCTAAAATTTAACCTGAATATAAAGAAAGAAGAGAGAAAGTAATATAGCATTAAAAAAAAAAAAAAAAAAAAAAAAGTTCAATTTTTTTTTTTTTAAATTATTTTATTTATTTATTATTATGATCTACCGTTTTTCTCTTCTTTGAGTGTATACACGCCAAGTTTCAGATGATTTAGACCAGTGTTGTTTTTGCAGCTTTAAAAGTATTGCAGAAATTCCATAAGTGCAAAATGTCTAGTTTTAAGATAATTTTTTTTTTTTTTTTTTTTTTTAATATTCACACTACTTAAATTAAAAGTTGAACTCACTCAACTCCTATGTTCTTAAGTCGTCTTTTATACTCAATATTTTTATTATTTTAGAAAATAATTTTTGAAGATGAGATATAGCTTTTGTTTACTATCCCAAGACCTAGACAATTTTCAGTATTTTTTGTTTCACTGCATTAAATGATTCAATTATAAAATCTCTGTATGTCTCTGCACAGTACCAGTGCAAACATTCTGCGTCTTAGAAAGGTAATTTTTACCACGATAAGAAAAACTATTTTTTTAAATTTTTTTCTTAAATATTCGAAAAGGATATTTTTCATAAAACAGGAACGACAAAAAAAAAATTCTTTCCGGTTCATGTTATACTCTTTTGTGTCTCTTTTCATTCTCTTATGTGACATCCGTTAAAAGTATTACACCGGTATTGTAAACTTTTGCATGACAATTTCAGGCACGCCTCCATTCCGGATGGCATTTTGTTTGAATCTCCAAACATTGAAAGGGGGTATTTTTAGCGTTTCCACACAAGCAAATCAAGCTTTTCAAAAAAAAGAAAGAGAAAAAAAAAAAGGAATCTAACCTAATGCGTATTCTTGACACGCAAACCAGGCTGTTCATTACACGAACATCATACAGCTAATGGACAGTGCGGTAAGTGGATTTCTAAATGTTAAAGGTCTGGGTCAGGATTTTATCCAACTCAAAGGGTGCTTTCTTCACTAATTGTATTTCATCAAAGAATATTGACGCTAGCTTGAGGGATAATAATGCATGATTTTTTTTTTATTCATATTGACTTGAGAAGAAAGTTGACGGTCTGCATGGCATTTAGTAAATAGCCTTAAGTGGATCGTCAATCGGCAATCCCTTATGGTTAATGTTTTTGGAGTGTAATATCTTTCGCAGTGGTTGTGTCAAAACATAGGAGTTTTTTCCAGGTATAACAACAGTAAGAAAAGAGCGTTAAAAATATTTAAGTTGAAAGTAAGTTGTGGTTTGTTTATTATTAATTTAAAAAAAAAAAAATTAAATTAGGATAGTTTATAGAAGTTTTTAAACGTGAAATAAATAAATAAATAAATAAATAAATAAATAAATAAATAAATAAATAAATAAATAAATAAATAAATAAATAAATAAATAAATAAATAAATAAATAAATAAATAAATAAATAAATAAATAAATAAATAAATAAATAAATAAATAAATAAATAAATAAATAAATAAATAAATAAATAAATAAATAAATAAATAAATAAATAAATAAATAAATAAATAAATAAACAAACAAATAAATAAATACACACACAGATAAAAACAAGGCACCCAGTTATTTCCCTTGAAATTTTGTTCAATTTTATTTTCTTGTTAGTATTGCAACTGGTGTAAAAGTTCATACATAATAAAGCATTATACTGTTGTCATAAGTTAAAAGCTCAATTTCTTTTTTTACTGTTGTATACGCTTCTAAGACCAAAGAACTTGAGCCATCCAATGTAATGAAAAAATTAATTTCTAAGAACTAATCAGAAACCGTCAAAATATGAATTTGAATTTTTTGAATTGGTGACTTTTCAGCTTGCGACGGCAATAATTGTTGCTGAAAGAAATGTCGCGTGTAATAATTGTTGCTGAATTCGACAACAACAATTATTACACTCGATTTTGTTGACACATTTCAAGTCATTCTGGCAAGTGTTTCTTGTTTTTATAGCTTTACGAAAATCAATTATATATTCGTGCCAAAAGCCATCAACTTCTGTTCCTCCAAATATAGCTTTTAGTATCCACCGCTCGAAAATACCAAGAAAATTGTCATCTTTTTGAGTCCTTGTCCAAGTTTCCAAGTCCAAGTATGAGTCCATCAGTTTAGTAAAAAATGAATTTAAATGTAGATTTTGGTTGCCGATCTTTCATAGACTTCTATGTAAATAGTCCAGAAAATCATTCATGAGGTTCAGCACTTCCATGGGAACTCATGTTAAATTCAACAACTTTGGGGCATCTCATTTAATAGTAGAGATTCTTCTATCATTCTGTAAATTTCCCAGTATAATTATATGCCGACCAAACGGTATAGTGGTTAGCGTGCTAGCTTCTAGACCTCGACGTTGCGGGTTCGAGTCCCGTGTTAGGCATGGGTGTTTGTAAATGTATGTTGGCTTGTCTAATGACGAATGTTTCGACGCATTATAGCCCTCGTGTTGCTGACGGCTCCAGATAATCTGAATACAACCAACAACCCAGTATAATTATTTGGGTAAATTTAAATACTTTAACATCAGGGTTTTATTATTTATTTATTTTTAAATTCAAAAAATTATAACTTTTTAAAAAATTGCTAAAATTTTGGACAATTTTTTTGTTTTGTTTTTGTTTTTAAGTATGCGGATTATTATTTATTGATTATTATTATTCCTCGTGTTAAAAAATAATACATTAGAAAAACATGCATAAAACATTTCAAACATTTATATCAAATAAATTTTAAAAGACGTGACCCCCCCCCCCCAAAAAAAAAACCGTTATTAGAAATTCGGCTTTGAAGCTAAAATCAGGGTTTACACAAATATATTTTGTTTAGTACAAAAAGTTATTAAAAATACTTCCAAAATAAGACATAATTACAAATAAGGCGTCATTTTAAAGAAAATATGATTCAAGAAAATTATGAAATTTCAGAGAAATTAATATTTAGCATTTTATGTGCCAAAGTTGATGAAATATAGTTTGAAAGAGAATGAATAACTCTCTAGGTTGATAAATTTGTTTTTTATTTTGTTATTAAAATTATCTTCTTAGCGTTTGAACACTAACTTGAAGAGTTGGGATTTTGTAAAAACGTTTAAAAATGCTTGCCAGTAAATTATTAAAATATGATAAATTTTTAACCCTTCAAAACATTTTGAATATGTTATGGTTAAAAAAAATAATCCGAATATCTTAAAACCTCTTAGTATAATGTTGTTATTATCCAGATGAAGATCGACTATACTTTAACATTGATATTCAGAATGTAGATGGCTTGTCGATAACAGTCTTAAAAGTTTTTAAAATAGTAACCTATTATTCTGTATAATCTTTGCCTCCTTTATGTGATTGGGTGTTTCTTTGATAATTATTATTTCAAAACCATACTTAACAATTACGTTCTAAGCAACATACAGTCTTATTTGCTACAATGTATAAACAGCAGTTATTTATACACCATACTATCTATTGATATCTTAAGCAGATGCATTGGCAAAGTATCCTTTTGACCGTATTTCAACTCTTCCAGTGGGTAAATTAGGGATTACTTTCTGCTAAATCTCTAATGGAAGTTATGTAATAATCTTCTATGTTCCATATAAAGAACCCTAAAACTTCTATGCAATCTTTAATAACTTATTTAATCTCAACGATATCCAAAGACTTTTCTGTCAAAATATGATATGTTCAAAGTAATTAATTGTTACTTTATATTAGTTAAAAGAAAATCAAAATTTTCATATTCAGAACTTCGCTTGAATTGAAAGTAAAATTAAAAAAAAAAAAAAAAAAAAAAAAAAAAATCCGCAAATGATGTTTACCACATATAATATCAAAGGAAGAACTGACGAGATTTTATGAAGATCTTCAGAAAATAGTTTCATTTTGGAAGAAAGATAAATATTTATTTGCGTTTGAATATATAATTGTGTTGATTTTAAGATTATACTATTAAACAATACTATTGTGTTGATTTTAAGATATCTTATGCACAAGATAATGAATTTTAAGGCAAGAAAGTATCTTCTTGTCTTCTAAGTCTTCTAAGAAGAAAGTCTTGTAAGGCGCCCATTGAAAATTGATGAATCTAAAAATCACTTTAATTTAATATACACTTAATATTTATTAAAAACTTTTTTTAGTATCATAAATATCAAAATACCATTACAAAAATAATAAAAATTATGTATGATACATGTATGGAAGGATAAAGGCCATTTGACAAAAAATTGTTTTTAATCAAGAACCTCTTTAAAAATTACATTGCTTAGGAATACAACAGGGAAACTGAGTGCATCATTTGGATCTTCACTGATAACAGAAACGGCGCTCTAATAGATTTGAGAGTTACCATCAACACCGTGAGAGTTACGTTACACCGTTACGTTACGTATAGTAATTTGTAATTGAAAGAATTTTAACCGATAACTGTTGAAATTCTTTAGTGTTGTCAAAATTGCTTTATTCGTAATAAATAAAACATATTTAGACCTAAATGTATAAATTCACGTTAATTTTTAATAAATAAATTTTGAAAAAACGTATTTGTAGTGATGTCAATGATTTTTTTAAAAATTATTTATAGTTAGATCCAAACACCAATCACACGCTGACGGCAGGTTCGACGCTATGCTTTATTTATTCTAGATTAAAACAATTTTGACAGCAATAAAGAGTTTCAACAATAATCGGTTAAAATTGTTTTACTTACAGATTTACTATACGCAACTCAAAAGGTGTAACGTAACTCTCTCGGTGTTGATGGTGACTCTCCAATCTATTAGATCTCCTAGTCTGTTATTAGTGAAGATCCAAATGATGCACTCAGTTTCCCTCTTGAATTCGTATGCAATGTAGTTTTTCAAAAAGTTCTTCATTATAAACAATTTTTTGCCAAATGTTTTTTTCCCTTCCATACATGTGTCATACATAATTTTCATTATTTTTGTAATTATATTTTAATATTAAAAATTGTTTTTAATAAATATTTTGTGCATATTAGTTAAAGTGTTCTTTGTATCCATAATTTTTCAATAGCGCCTTAGGTGCCTTACAACTTTTTTTTTTTTTTTTTTTTTTAAAGACACTTTCTTGCCTTAAAATTCATTAGCTTGTGTATAACATACTGTTGCGTGGATGGGTTCGAAAGATTTGAAGCCAAAGCAGATCAAAACTTGCCGAAATTTATTCCAATATAATTCTTCACAGATTCTCTTACAGATCCAGAACTTTAGACACAATACAGCTCTTTACACAACAATAGAGCACAAAACAGCAGTTAAACACTTGACAACACAACTGCTAAATCGCCACAAAAGACAATGCAATACAGTTCGCTTTAGAACTACTCAGTAATTCCAGTCAACTAATGGACTCAGCTAACAACTAACTCAGTGACTCAAAATCAACTGACTAATCTCCTCGGCCGACTTATATAGGAGTCAAACCTTCTTGAGACTTCTAGAAGTAGATATTTGGAGAACTTCCCAGATCGTAGTCGAAAAGTCCTATACATGTGCATAGGGACCGAAAATGTCGCCAAATGGTCACCAAGTTTGGCGACATTTGGCGATTTCTCGCCAAATTTGGCGACAAAAATTATTCGCCAAAACAGTCGCCAACTTGGCTCTATCTCGCCAATTTGGCGAGATTTCCATTACCATAATGTTAAATGCCCTGCTCCTTAAAACTCGCTTCCCTGAGTTACCTCTGCAAAACTCGTTATCAAGCATCAAGAGATTTACAAAATTAACATTACGAAATATTTACAAATATACAAAAATTCGTAACAATACCTTAGAGTCTACACAACAGGATTATAGTACGCAAGAATACATTGAATATAATTTTTTTGTAAATACAATTTAGTCCACTTTTCAGAGGCAATGTTTTTTAAGATAATCCTATATTCAAACACTAATAAATATTAATCTTTATTGAAAAAATAAAACTATTTTCTGAAGATCTTTATAAAATCACGTCAGTTCTTCCTTTGTGATAAACATCACACTTCCTCACACCTACGTGATAAACACCACTTATAAAATCAAAGAAAGCGGATTCGATATGTTCAAATTTCTCTTTCGATTTAAGCAAAGTTCTGAATCTGAAAATTTAGATTTTCTTTGAACTAATATAAAATAGCATTCAATTGTTTTGAACATATTATATTTTGACAGAAATGTCTTTAGATACCGTTGAGAATAAATAAGTTATTAAAGATTCCATTGAAGTTTTAGGAGTCTTTATATGGAATATAAAAGATTGTTACATAACTTCCATTAGAGATTTAACTGAAAGTAATCACAAATTTACCCACTGAACAGTTAAAATATAGTCAAAGGGATGCTTTGTTAGTGAATCTGCTTAAAATATCAATACTTAGTATGGTGTATAAATAACTGCTGTTTAAACTTTGTAGCAAATAAGATTGTACGTGACTAAGAACGTAATTGTTAAGTATGGTTTCGAAATGATAATTCTCGAAGAAACATCCAATCACTAAAGGAGGCAAAGATTATACAGAATAATAGGTTACTATTTTAAAAACTTTTAAGGCTATTTTCGACAAGCCCCCTACATTTGGAATCTCAATGATCTAGATAATAGCATCAAGATAATAACAACATTATACTAAGAGGTTTTAAGATAGTCAGATTATTTTTTTAACCAAAACAAAATTAAAATGTTTTGAATGGTTAAAAGGTTATCATGTTTTAATATTTTACTGACAAGTATTTTTAAACATTTTCACAAAATTCCAACTCTTCAACTTAGAGATTTTTATCATCAATCAAATCGATTATCTTCCTATTTATTAACATAGCGTCAATTCTGGTGTCAGCGTGTGCTTGGTGTTTGGATATAATTTTGAATAATAAAAACATCTTTGATATCCAAATGTGCGGCAAAGTACATTTAAAAATTTATTTATTAAAAATTAACGTGACTTTATACATTTAAGTCTAAATATGTTTAATTTATTACGATTAAAAGAATTTTGACAACAGCAATGAGTTTCAACAATGATCAGTAAAAATTCTTACGTTACTATACGTAACGTAACGGTATAACGTAACTCTCACGGTGGTGATGGTAACTCTCAAATCTATTAGAGAGCCGTTTCTGTTATCAGTGAAGATCCAAATGATGCACTCAGTTTCCCTGTTGAATTCCCATGCACCGTAGTTTTTCAAGATGCTCTTCATTAAAAACAATTTTTTGTCAAATATTTTTTATCTTTTCATACGTGCAAATTTGATTAGAGATAAAAGTAGTTTGTGCATATGCAGATAATGGAAAAGAGAATATACAATTTATAGAAATTCTATAATTCTTTTCAGTACGGTTAATTATTTAGAAAAGTATAAGAAAAATTGCCGAAGTACACGATGAAAAAAAAACTGAGGTTAATAGACTCGAAAAAGAAGCAACAACATATCGTAAAATCCAATCTTTCTGTAATAAATGATAAAAATACAGGATAATTGAAAATATGTACATGATTTCAAAACCACATAACTGGAAATTAGTTTAACGTATTCACACGTTTTTTGTGATGAAATGAAGTGAAAGAACGCAAGTTTTATCCAACCCCATATCCGTGCACAAAGCTATAAATTTAAAATTATCCAACTCTTTTGGATTGGACGTGATGGCATCATATGCGTATCCCCTTCGAAGATATGATCTCACCTTCTCAGACTCCTTGTAACACTGTTTTTACAAACAAAACATTATCATTGATTTACCTATAGACGAAGGGAACATAGGGAACTACTGACAGAATGACAAGTGTAAATGAAGATGTACACAATTTCAGAACATATATGCACCAAAAAGAATTCTCAAAAGAAGATACCCAGATAGCACAGCGGTATTGCCTAATGGCGGAAACTGGAGTTCTGGGAAGATTAGCCAGTCAATGTTGAATTTCAAGCATCGGTCTAAAATAAACGATTTTTTTTTCTACATAAATATGTCAAAACCATCACAAAACATTTTTTTTTGCTCACATCGTCCTTATAACACTATGTTTCAATTTTAAAACTCGGCATCAACATTTCAAAATTTTCAGTATATTTTACCCATTACTCAGCAAGAATGGCCAAGATCCACAGCAACGGTCAATCTACAAAGGTCCGCATTGGGATTGGCCAATGTCGAGCCGTATCGGTCAGTTGCTTGCATTTTAAAATACAAATTTTAACTTTTTGCGACATTATTTAAAAAAAAACTAGGGGTGTGAAACATTGCACAACTTTCAATTACACTATATTACTGATGTGGATTTGTGTCCTTTAGCGTTTTTATATTTCCATCATTCGTTTAGAAAAAATGTCCAGTTTGGCGATATTTTTTGCTATAATTGTAACATGAAAAAAACACCAAAAAAACCCACCTTCGCCAAAATGGAAATTTTGGAATTATACTTTTCGATAATTTTTACTTTGTGTTAAACGCATTTGGAGTTGGGGATGTTTAGAACACCATAAGAGAACATTAGCACAGCCATTTTTATCGAAATGGTTCGAGCCTTTTTTTAGCAATCATTAAAAATACATGATTTTTTCAATGGCAGCTACCTTATGCGCATGCGCGATTTTGACGAAAACCTTAATGGTAGGTCCTTGGGCAATCACCAACCTGCTCACCAAATTTGAGCATCGTTGGTTAATTTGTTCGGGGGTCATGCTGACCACGTACACACAGACATACAGACAGACATTTTTTCTAGATAACTTTTTTGAGATCAGGATGTTCCAAAACGTGGAGAAATGCACACGAAAAAAAAAATCGATTTTTTTTTTTTTAAGCCGAATTCTATACTTTCATCACCCTACGTTTTACATATGGGTAATTGAAAGTAAAAAAAAAAATCTTTTTTTTTTCGTGCATGTACTTTATTTAAAGTATATCTCGAAGTGTTGTCAATGACACCCATTCTGTAACTGATATATAATCTCGTTTTCAATTTTAGCTGGCAGAGCTCCTACTCCTGTCTTTGTCACCGCAACCGTCATTGCCACAAATGGTTCTGCGGGCGTCTCTCATCGGACCGATCTCAAGTTGGAGTTTTCCCGCCAAAAGCTGTCATTCTGTCGTCCTTCTCTGTCGGCATGCTTCCCCTTCTCTGCCGGCAAATACGTCATTTCAGAAGGAAGCACCCAAGGAAGGGAGTTTGACTTCTTGCAGAATTTGAAATTTAGCACTTTGTGTCCCGATACGAAACCGGAATACTCATTGACATCAAGTAAGTTTAAATCGATTTTTTTTTCTTAGATTATTTCATCAAAATAAATGTGTTTCTTTTATATACATGCCACTGGGAGAAAATTTTTAGTTGAGGGTCTGGTTTCCAAATGGCGCTAATGTTTTATTACCTTGATTGAATAAAACCTTTTCAAAGGGGAAGGGTCCTTAACAATTTTCTTTTTTTATGACAGAGTGGCAAATCTCTCTTCGAACAGTATGTATTGGAGAAATTTAGCGTATATGTTTCCATATCTTCCTTATTTTAATAAAAATTTGCCAATTCGCTGATATTTTTTGCAATGCGATGGCAAAAAAAACCAAAAAAAACACCTCCGCCAAGACATCGAAATAGGCGGTATGCTTTTCCTTTCTATATGTTTATCTTTTCTAATAAAAATTAAGTTCATGAGAAACGGTCATTTGATGGCGGTGCTCAAAGAATGAGCTCCGTGCTTAAAGACATTCGTTTTTCCCTTTTTTACGTCGTTATCCTATTTTTACGGGGTTTCACAGATGGGGATGTTTAGAGTGCTTTAAAAGGCATTACCGTAGTGATTTTGTTCAAAATCATTACAGCCTTTTTTTTGCAATTTCTGAAAAACATAAATTTTCCAAAAGCAACTACCTTAGGCACAAGCGCCATTTGGACGAAAACCTTAATGCCAGGTCCCATGGTTGCCATTACTCCGTTTGCATAAGTTGAGCATCATAGATCAATCCGTTCGGAAGTTATGCTGACCACAAACAGACACGCGGACACACAGACATGTTTTCTATACCACTTTTTTCTAATTCGGCCAGTTCCAAAACGTCTAGAAATGCAAACATATACATTTTTTTTTGCCGAATGTAATACTTTCATCATCCTATGTTTACAAATTAAATGGGTTTTAATGGGGAATTAGTTGAAAGTAAAGGAAAATATCTCCTGCAGGTTCTGCACTGATCACAAATACTGGTCAAGTGACAACTGAAGAATGTTATTTGATCATGCGAATAATTTTTCATACTGTTCCAAAGAAAGGAAGTTGTGTACGTTTTAAGTGTCTACACAATGGTCTGTCTATCGCATTCCAAGAGTCAGGCAAGAAAATGAATGAATGATTATTTGATTTCTATTTCATGGTTTTCGTCAGTTCTTTGAATAATTCTGAATTGGAGAATGTGGTGGTCTCGTGTACAAATGACAGATACAACATCTAGACACCAGTGATCACTTTTTCCTAGTGGTTGACGAGCCTGTCTTCCGATCTAGGAGTCCCGAGTTTAACCAATACCTCCTATATAAGAAAGCCTTCGCACTGACTGCGTGACGTCACATAGAGTAGTCAATCGTACTTCGCATTGGTAGCATAGGAATTATCCTTTTCTTAGTTTTGTTAGTTAATTTGAATAGGAAAGCATTTAGAAAACATTTCTTTTTTATTGACAGAGTTAATTGAATTTTTTTTTTAATATTTATGTTCAGCTATTATTTAGAATTTTATTCTGAAATAAAACACCAAATCTAAATAAACTATTTTTATGTTATTCCCAAATCATAGTTATTATTAATCAATAAAACATTTTAAAGCAAAATAGTTTAGTGTTGCTATTCATTAACTTCAAAATTACTTTAATATTTGAAGTTTTCTTTTTTATTTTCAACATTCTTTTGCTTCAACAATTTTTTTTCCACTGACAGGTTATCATTTTGCTGCCTACAATAACTATTTCGATATATGTTTGCAGCATCCCTTAGAATACTTTTTACAATAAATTTAATATTATGTTCTTTACATTCATGCGGAATGTTATATATTTCTTTACCATTAATAATATCTAAAGTTAAACTTGTTGAAAGTAATCTCTGACCTTCAAAAATTCTAAAACAAATTCTCATATATTACAGAAATGAACTTTTGATTACAACATATAAAACAAAATAACAATCAAAACCTCAAGTTTTGGATAGCATAAACCCTCTTTATCCAGATTCAAAATATAACTATTCTCATCATTGTCAAGAAAATCTAAAGCATCATCGATATTTTCAAGTGTCAAAATATTTTTAGAGCTAGAACATTTGCTGAATTTCACAATGGAATGGTCACAATAACCAGAACTGTAAATTAGTAATAGCAATAAAATCTTCTTCGGAAAGTGTAATTTCTTTAAAACAAGATATGTCGACTTTTTTAAATTGACCACACTCTTTTAAATCAGTGAATGGCACATTTCAATCTTTTAGAGTCCGTTGGATAGCTTTGCTGATATTTTGCTCATTCGCTATTACCATCTTTTCTGCAGGATTTGGGTCTTGATACTGTTGCTTTAGACATGTAGCTAGGATAGCTTTCAAAAGAAGAAGGAACCACTCCATCTCTCACCTTACCCTTGAACTAGAAGTAACTACGAAAACTTTTCTCGAAACAGCAGTTATATGCAGCAGACTTAACGTAATCGGTAAACAAAATGGCGATGTTTTGATTTTTGCTATCGTCCGTCGTACGCCAGAGTTATGCGCCAAAATAGATCTTGACGAATCACAAGCACGCAAGACGTCGCCAAACCATATCTTCACAAATCACAAGCACGTAAAACGTCGTCAAACCATTTATTGCCAAATCGAAAAGATATCTTCTTCAAAATGGCACCCCGTATGGAAGAGGTTCGTAGTTTTCAAGTTTGACTATTTTAATGACGTCATATTTAAAAGTGGTAACAAGTGCAGAGGCTTTCTTATATAGGAGGTGTTGGTTTAATTCCCCGTTAGCGCACATCACTACATTGGTGACCCGAATATTAGAACACATCAGTGGCGCCATCTATTGCACGGCATCCACACTACCACCTCAGAATCTCTGGCGACTCACTGCCACACCCAGCAAGCAACCTCAGGCGACTCACTGCTGCACGCAATCCACTCAGCTCAGACGCAAGCAACTCAATCGTTCCCTCCTTCGCGACTCACTGGGAAGGGCTATATGGTGGTCTCATGTACAAATGGCAGATACAACATCTAGGCATCAGTGATCACTTTTCCTTAGTGGTTAGCGCACCTGCAACCCTAACAAGGAGTTGATCTATGAATACCAAGTTCAACTCCCTGTTAGCGCACATCAATACAAGAGTAATCGAGAAAGACTTTTAATTTCAGCCATCAGTGGGAAAAAAAAATTGCTTTCTGTAAGAGATAGTTTTTTCCTAGATAATAATATTCATTTCTATGAAACTAGTTTTGTCAAATCTTAATTTTATGTACTTGAAGTTGGTCTGCCATCTTACATAGGACTGCAGAGGTTTCCACCTTTAAAACTATGAGGTCTTTGAGTAATAAGATTTAGAGTACTGTCATCACACTACATCATTTCATATGCGATCCTTTTTGAAATTTTCGCATTTTCTCTCATGAAAAGGACGTAGTATTTCCTTGATAACTATTCATGACTTGCTTACATTTTATTTCGATACGCTTCCCTTAAACGGATGCCAGATAAAACCGCCAAATGGCAGCGATAACTTATTTAACATTTGATTAACTTACTAACAACCTTCAAATCGTTTATATATCGTATAACAAACGGTTATAGGGTTACTACAGCAACCTTAAATAAATCATTGTTAGGATGGCGATACATTTTTGTGTCATTTAAACGTACCGAAAACTGAGCCAACTGGTAACAGTTTAAAGGAAGATATTTCCTTTTCCATGCGAATAAAATCAGTATTGCCGACCAAACGGTATAGTGGTTAGCGTGCTAGCTTCTAGACCGCGAGGTTGCGGGTTCGAGTCCCGTGTTGGCATGGGTGTTTGTAAATGTATGTTGGCTTGTCTAATGACGAATGTTTCGGCGCATTATAGCCCTCGTGTTGCTGACGGCGCCAGATAATCTGAATACAACCAACCAAAATCAGTATTAATTATCATAGGTGTTCATAGGTTTCCATTTTTTTAAAACCACCTACACAAATTGGTATTCATAGATTAGTTTGGAGATTTCATGTGATTTGTTTGTGAATAAGAATATAGATTCAGGGATTTCGTCTTTTATTTTCTGAATTTTCATGAGTTGCAAGTTTAATTTGGACACCGAATTATATACCTTACAGTCTAAAGTCGATCAGTATTAGAGATTGGCGGTATATCGATACATTTTTAGTTTTTTGATGATCGTTTTGTAATTCCATGTGTTTTTTCGATTTTCTTTTTTCCCTTTTCAAAAACTTCAAAACTAAAGTTTGGCTGAGAAACAGTTAAAATGGCACCCGAACCAAAAAGAAAGTCATTTATTAGTAGTCATTAACATAGTGCCGTTTCTGTTGCCAGCGTGTGCCTGGAATTTGCATCTAATTTTAAATATTAAAAACATATCTATCAGCAAAATATGCGATAAATTACTTTTCAAAATTTCTTCTTTGGAATTTATGCATTGACATCCAAATGTATTTTATTTATTCTGATTGATAATATAATTTATTTATTAAAACAATTTTAAAATTTATTTAATAAAACAATTGGCATGAATTCATGAAAAGTTGAAATTTGCCCCCAAAAAACCTCATTTCTGGCAAAATTGAAAATCCAAATAAAAAAATAAAAAATCACTTATCGATATTTTATCGATATTTTTTTCTCTGCAACTATATAGTATCGATATTTATTTTAATCGATATTTCCGACCTCTAATCAGTATGCAACAGTCTCGGCCATCGTGGTTGATTTAATGGAGATTCCAGTGTTCATCTCTCAATGACGAAAGTTAAAAGCTTAAACTACTGAGTAAAACTAAAATGTCTCAAAATGACTGCAGTACTGTGCCTTTTAAACAAATATTTCAAAAGAGGAAAATAGGCAACTTTAAAATAATTCTTCTTCTTTACAATGCATTATAAAAAGATAATTAATTTTCAATATGGAAATAATGCAAAATACGATACTTTGGCTTACATGTAAGGAATGAATTAAGATGTGTAAGAAATATCAATGTATTAAAATGAACTATTATATTAAACTGGCTGAGTCCCATTGATTAGATAAATATTTTTTAAACGTCAATTGTAAAATTCAAAAATATATTGTAATTTTCAAAGTATGTTTTAACAGGGTTTTTTTTCAACACTCAAGGAGTATTGAGCAAACTCTTTAATGTTATTACCTAAACACAACCCAAGAGAAAATTTTGCTAAATGTCAGTTTTAGAACAAATATTTAATTTGAATTTTTTTCTTGGTAATCACGAACTTCTATCTGGAACAGTCAATTTGTTAAACTATACAATTGTACATGCTATTACTTAACATTTCCTTATATAATTTTATTTATTTTTTTAAGAAATTATATCAATACATGAATTCTAGTAATTTTTTGTTTCTTTGTTAATTTGTAATTCTTTTTAGACAACATTTCTTTCCTTCTACTTTAGATATAAATAAGTTTAATATTTTGGGTACTAGAAATGTCACACTTGAAGTGTGAACAAGAAAACTTTCTAAAAAGGAGTTCGCCATGTATTAGATTATGTTACCAGGGCAACCTGTTGTAAATGACGATGTACTTTTAGAGAAGGTTTTCTTGTTAGTTCCTCTCAAGATATTTCACCAATCAATTCAATATCAAGTTAGATAAACATCCTGAAATGTAATTAGAAAGTATTTGTAAGGAAATTTTTTCATGTTTACTTTTTAGTGTGATTTTCTATTAAAACAAAATAACGTAGCATCCTTAAAACTTCCGAGTTAGTAAAATTTTTAAATTTTATATTATTTTAATTTTACTATAGTTTGCATTGATTATTAATTCTCTTCAGAATTTAAAGTTTTTTAAAAATTGAAATATTATTATCTGAGCTGTTACCAAATCAATTCGACACAAAGTAAACTTGAAACTAAATAAAATATATTTGAAAAATGAGCAGACGTTTCATAGATAACTTTTGTAAGTTTAAGGATTTAACACATTACATTAAAACTATCCTTTTCAGATTGTTTAAAAAACCATGAAGATTTACAAGATTATAAGCAATTGTAAATATGCTTTTTAAATAGTTTGAGACAATTAATAGTACTTAAAAAAATAACTTTCTGTTTCGAACCTTTCATGCAACCACAACTGACCTTTTACGCAGAATTATTCGGAGTGGAGTTACTTCGAATGGCAACACTTGTAACGTGGTAGCGTGTTTGTGACCAATCACAACACAACTTTAAAAATAAATTCGAATTTTGATACTCCATTAGCTAATCACAAATCGTGTTTAATTTTTTTCCCTTGCAAATGAGTTAACTGTGACGTCGTCATGCATAATCAATGTTTTCGAAATGGCTTTAAATTTTTTGATTGATATGTCGGTTCTTATGTGAAGGGAACTATCGGCTTATTTTTAGAAGTTCATTTTAAGAATAAATTGAAATTGGAGAATCGAAAACGGATACTCTACCTTTTTCGACCTTTAATCCCTCATTCTCTCCCTTTTTTTTTTTTTTTTTTTTTTAGAAATATTTTTCGTCACTTCTTTCATTTTTCAAGCTCGCAGTTCTAAGAGCAAATCCAAGCACTTAGGAATTTAATTTGTATTAAAATATATTAAAAGTTTTGTTATTTACCTGTAAGACGTATCAGCCTATAAACTGCATTTAAAATATCTAAAAATCGAATTTGAAAGTATATAAGAATATATGGAGTT
The DNA here is from genome assembly GCA_963978545.1 of Linyphia triangularis. Taxonomy (NCBI): domain Eukaryota; kingdom Metazoa; phylum Arthropoda; class Arachnida; order Araneae; family Linyphiidae; genus Linyphia; species Linyphia triangularis. Next base: position 18,190,884 of record OZ021722.1, on the reverse strand, counting down.
TTTATTATACTGCTTTTTATTAAAGAATATTGGTTTTATAGCAACATGCAGAAAAACTAAATATCATTTTGCTATTGCTAAAAATCGTTGATTTTCATTTATTTGCAATTTTTTTTAAACATGTTTCAAGAATAATTAATTTACTTAATTTCATCTCAATACTAACAGGCTAATTGAATAGGAAAAATTAGAAGAAAAAAAGTTAAAAAAAAAATGGAAAGTCGAATGAATTAAGGATCTTTTTCGAGCTCGATTTCCTGTCTAATTAATATTATTCTATTAATTAATTCTTTTTCTAATTAGTAATAAAATATCTTTCTAATTAAAAATAAAATAAATATTTAAAAATGTTTGTCTCATCTCATTATCTGTTAATTTGTTAAAAAGCAAACGCGTCTTTGCATCTGAAACTATTATAAGTAAAGGGAACATATATCAATTTATACACAAGCAAAACAGTCACAATAGCCTTACAAAACTCTCTTTGATACTTTTATCTAGCCTCAAAAACAACTTTTATTGCTTTAGTTATAACTATTGATCCACTTTTTTTTTCACAAACATTCTTTGAATTTAAAATACCTCAATGTCTATTTGAAGTGGATTGGCTTCCCAAAATAACATTTAAATAAAGTTGCCACAAAAGTAGCTTAGGCTTAAATTTGTTTAGCTGAGCGAAAAGGAGGTTCAGAATATGGAAGGTACAAAAAAGAAGTATTGAATTTATAGTGGTCTATTTAAATCTATCTTACGAGCTTAATAGTGATACTTTACAAAATGTTTATTTTCTTCGAAGAATATACAGTTAGTCGATGAACTTAATCGATGAGTGACAGAGCATGTGATTCTGATCTTTTCAATCTTTATGGCATCTTGTATACGGTAATTTTAATATCGCAAATATTTAAGTATTAAAAGGAAATTTTGATTATTTTATTGAAACAGATCCACTTCCTTTAAAATAGTAGACAATGACAACTTTTAAAAAGTAAAAAAAGTTACTTGTCAACTTTTAAAAAGTAAAAAAAGTTACTTGTCAAAGGAATTCAAACGTTATAAAATTATGATTAAAACATAGTTTTCATCAAAGAGCTAGAGAACAGAACACAATAAATAAAACTGCATACATCAAAAACTTATTACTTTGATCGGGTTTCAATCATTTAACTCAAAGGAAATTAGAAACATTTTTCCTTGTGATTGTTACCAACGACGTTTTGTAAGCATTTGTACGCAATTTAAATACTTCGTAAATTCTAATTCTATTTTTATTTTACAATCATTTATAGAAGTAACTTTTTATTACTGTTAAAATTATAAACAGTTGCATATATACTAACATCAAAGGGCTGACAAAGGTTAGAGTATTTAGATTTTACGAGAAATGTTGAAAAACTCCTCAAATTTTAAAAACTGGCAGGAAGAATATTCAGTCCAGTTCAATTAAGTTGATATTTTGGAATTGAGCTGCTGTGAAAGAAGCTCTGATTATTCAAAATGAAATTGTTTTCATTGCTATTATGACTGAAGCTTTGATTTCAGCTTATTTTCTATTTGCTGCTGCTGGTGAAAGAATTTTAGTATTTTTTTTATAATGAAATAATCTAAAAAAAAAAAATAATAATAATAATAATAATAATAGTTCCACAGTAAATTAATGAAGCACTGATGGACTGAAGAATACAGACGTCAAGCTCGTGATCGGAAGAGCGTATGTTCGTTTATGCCTCGTCGAACACCGGGGTGTACGATAATAGGGTTTGGTACATGTACGTACAGTACATCGAGGCTTTAATATTTTCTCCTTGGTGCAGTGGGAAAAGAGGTGCTTGATTAGGTATCGACCTCATTATATGTTCGAAATTCAAACGTACCAGGCATATTTGGCTGTAATAAGATTTTGTTTAGCGGCAAAAAATAAGCAATCGGAACTTTTTTTTTTACATACATAACCAAACAATCAACTGACAAAGCAACACTTTTTTAAATTGTACAGGAATAGCAATCACGTTCTTTCAAATAATTTATATCTTCAGACACAAATCTAGTTGACAAAAGAATAACCTACTAAAAAAAAAACCCAAGTCCCACTTTCAGCTCAAATACAGCGATCGCAATAAAAAATTGATAAATGTTTCCCTCGGCAGTTTAAAGAAGAGAACGTTTTATGTTCGTGTACTTATTTGGGAATCAATACAAGGTACTCTTCGGGCATTCGAGTAAATCCTCACACGGATCGAAATAAGGGAAATGTAGACAATACGAGGATGAATTACTATTCGGAAACTCGATACGCAACTGCGCCATTTTCGGGGCTTTAGGGCTAGAACAAAATCGAAAAGAAGCAACTTTAGGAAGAGATAGCCAGGAGGAATAAAACTTTATTTTCTGAACACACACTTCCAGATTTTTTTAAGCGTAAATGTTAAAGTGTCTTTTTTCGTAAATAGATCTTTAAGTATCTTTCGAGCTTCATTGTTTGCTTACGACGAACACCTGGTCGACAAATTCGAGTCCTTTTCGTCTCAGGTAAAAATAACTCGTTTCCTAGAAAATTGATTTCTGTGGATCATGTTTGTTTTGTAATTGTGTAACTATCTTGTTGGGTATCTTTTTTTTCCCTTTTCCTTTTTTTTTTTTTCTAATTTATTTTCTAAATTTTTTTTCTAAAAAATTATTTTTTCAAATTTGGTGGTTCTGGAACACAAAATTCTTAAATTACTCTTTAAAGAATAAATTTTTGAATTTATTTGTGTATTGGTACTGCTTAATTTACAATCAAGAATAGTAGTTGTTGAGGGGAAATAGTAGTTGTTGTTGGCTCCAGAAAAAAGAACTCTTAATTAAAAATGTATGTTTTCCACTTTTTATGTCTTTATAAAATAATTATAGGAGATTCGGGAAAGGAAGTGTTTGAAACACTTTAAAAAGGCATTACCAAAGCGATTTCGATAAAAATCATTAGGTCCGTTTTTTGGCAATAGTTGAAAAGCATACGTTTTTCAGTGCAAGCCACTTTATGCGCATACACAATATTACAAAAATCTTAATGACAGGTTCCATGGCTTAATCAATAGTGACTTGCATACTAAAGTTGAACATAACTCAATCCGTTCGGGAGTTATGCTGACCACATACATTTTTTCTAGACCACTCAAATGTTCTCAGAACAGTGGAGTCAGAACGTTTCAAAATGTGTAAAAAAAAAAAAAAAAAATTCTTTACCATATTCAATACTTTCATTATCTTATGTCAACGTCCCAGCTAGCACAGAGAAATTAGCCAATGACGGAATCAGCGGTTCTGGAGTGATTGGCCAGTCCATGCCGAACCTCGAGCATCGTTCCAAAATACACAAATATTTAAAAAATAAAAATATCAAAACCATTAGAAAACCTATTTTTTACCTCTCCGTCCTTTATTACAACACTATACTTCAATTTTAAAACTCTCCATAAACACATTTCAAAACTCCCAGTATATTTTGCGCAGCACTGGGTCAGATTGACCAAGATCTGAAGTAACGGCCAGTCTTCAACATTCCACTTCGGGATTGGCCAGTGTCGAGCCGATATTGTCCAACGGATTTGTGCTACTGGAAGTACGGGTAACTAAAAGTAAAAAATTATCAATTTTGAAGATGGGAACCCTTACGATGGCAAAGGGCTCTAAGATTTAAACCCCGAAACAATTTGGATGCAGGTTAGTTCATCAGTGATTTGTGTTAAAGTTGACATTAAAATAAATATTTCTAGTTCTAGGAACAGACATGGCATTCCACTTCTTTCTCAGACAGATTAAAAAACTTGTAGAAGAAAACACTGTTTATATAAAAATTAATGGTTAGTTGAAAATTTGGAGGACGACTCCATTAGGCATCACCTATCCTCAAAAATGGTCGAAGAAATATTACAAATGCAAAAAGATCAGCATCCCAAAATAGAAATCCTCCGGGTAACATTCATTCTGAGTGATATTTATGGATGAATAGCCAGAAGGGGCCCCCATATTAAGATCATCAGACAGCGTATCTCGAAAGAGATTACTTCTACCCCCCCCCCCCCTCCAACTCATCCTCCTTCCCTAAACTCCTCCAGTCCCCAGGTGCAGCCAATTTTGGACCGAATCCAGAAACCAGAGACCAAAAATTCAATACGGCACGAAATCACTGCCCACTTATAAATCAATAGCAGTTTCGCACAACGGTTCGGTTTGCGGACCAACACAACAGCACCGCCCCCGAAATCGAATCGGACATCATAATAATAAGGCCGTTATCTTAAAAAAAAAAAAAAAAAAAAAAAAAAAAAAAAAAAAAAAAAACGATGTTCAGTGGAGGGTTAAGTGTTTAATCTTTAGCCTCCTACGCAGTCTTTGCTGTTGCTTATTCGCCTGAGAAGACTAATGGATATGAATGGTTATCAGTCTCAGTAACCGTGGAAACCGATTAAAGCACGAGAGATTTAATAAGTGGTCCTCGTAGAGTAGGCTTTGGTGAGAGGAAATTAAATGAACGGTGTGAAGGGTTGAACCAACGTGCAAGAGCATTGTTTGCTTCTGAGAGAAATTTTCTCAGCAAAATTAGCTGATTAAAGTTTTTAAAGCAGGTCGCATATTTGATAGTTATCGTGCTCAGAATTGTTCATTTTTCCGTTAATAAAGCACGCATTGCGGGTTGAAAATTTATTATTATTATTTTAATGAATTAAAAGGGAGTTTTGAGTCAGAGTAGTTAGTTACGTTTTTAACTGATCGGACTTAAATACAGAAATGCAAAAGAAAAAGTGAACTCACTTCCTCAATAGCAACTCGCCACTTGTCGTGCAACACAATACTACATATGTACACCTGATTTGTTAAGAATGAAACCTCTTGTTTCGTTTCTTAAAATGAAGATTAATCGACTTAACCACCCCAACCCTCCCCTTCTCCAAAAAAAAAAAAAAAAAAAATTAAAAAAAAAAAAAAAAAAAAAAAGAATATTTAGTTTTACATTAAGTTGATCCCCCTCAAATAGTTGGGATATTTTAAAATTTACTTTAAGGTTAAGCTAATTTGTTAAAAAGCGTTAAATGTAAAAATAGTTGGAGTTGAACCTATGAAGTATCTCAAACTAACGATTAACACGTTAAGAAGTTTTGCATTGTCTTATCGTAATGCAAATTACGCTAATGATGTCAACAGCATTTTTTTTTTTTTTTTTAAATATATTACTCACAAATTTTATTGTAAAGCTTTTTATTAATTGAAAACCATCATCATGTTCTTTATGAATTCACCTGGACGATTTCAATGAATTCCAGAGATTCAAGGGTTTGTACGTCTAGTGAGTTCAAACAACGTATCCCATTACATTCCAGAATACTTCAGAACTTGATCATCGATTTCAATGAATTCCAGAGATTCAATGGTTTGTAAGTCGAGTAAGTTCAAAACGTTGCCCATTATTCTACAATACGGGTGCTCAGGAATAGATTTCTTTCCACTACAATTGTATAAGGGAAGATGAAATTAAATATAGTTGTATGTGTTGCGTTTCTAGGTTGTTTGAAGTGATTAGTTTCAAAACTGGCTCAATTTTCATAACAAGGGGCACCAAAAACATATTGCAGCCACCTTTTAGTACTGGTCAGACAATAGAGGCCATGAGTTTAAATTTATAGTTAGTATGAGTCAATAAGTGGATTTTTAAAACAGATGGATTAAAAATCTCCAGGTGAATGCCGCTTTGTTCCTTGGAAACTTGTGAAAATTAAAATTACTTTGCTAAAAATGGGGAGGAAAGTAGTTTTAAAACAAATAGTCTATCTATGCACATTACAGTTTAATATCCATAAATCTAATATTTAGTGTTTTAGTTCAATGTAATAGCCAAATTCAGAAAAATCTAGATTCCCGATTTTTTTTTGGTTCTTCTAGCCTATTCAAGATTCTTCTTTTACATTTTGTAATAATTAGTAGTTAACCAAAATTTGTGAAATAATTTTTATAAAGTAGATAATGTATTTGTCTGACGTAAAATGTAATATAACAACTTTACTATACTACTAACGTTTAAACAAGGAAGAAAGAGGGGGGAGGGGGTGATAAATAAATTTTTTATCTTAAAGTAATGATAATAAATTATTAAAACACATTGAGAAAAATTTCCAATATTATAACTCCATAGTTCGAATAAAAGTGATCCATTTTCACCTTCAATCACTGAAACTATTGTATTCAGTCAAAATAAATTTTCGATTTAATTTTGTTTTACTTTTTAACATTTCTTTAATTTTTAGGATTTTTTGAGCTCGAAAAAGCAGTTTAAAACAAATGTATGTATATGTGTCCGTCTATGGGCAATCAATTTTGTAGTGAATTGATAACTGTGCGTTGTAATGTACATGTACCTAAAGGGACACTTTACCGTAAAAATTACAAAATTTTCCATTTTTTTAAAATTTGCTATAATTATGGTTTGGGATCTTTTTAATATGCATGTAAAATTTTAAAACCGTATCTACGTTTTTTAATGAGTTAAATGACATTTTATGCTGGATGATAGAATAATCTTCGTAAGAAACGAAAACTTGAAATCGATTTTTCTCACTGTTTATTTTTTGTTGATATTAGGTGTTTTGAAACGATAAGGATTTTTTTTTCTAATTAATGGAGAAATCTTAAATGTTTATTGTTTGTTGTAAAAAATGTCTGTTTTATAAATTGGTATTCGAATTAACAAAATATGTTGTAGTTTTCATTTTTTAACACTAAAGTAAAACTATTGTAGATTTATGGAATTTTTTCTATTAACCCACTGACGGTCATGGGAATGGGTAAAATTCTATAATTGTTTTCATTGCATTAATTTTTAAATTATATTTCTAATTCAAGTGCATAATTTTTCAAAATTATTTATATATATTTGATTTTAGATAGGTTACAAACTATCATCCTAATAAAAATATTTAAAAAATATTTTATTTTAAATTAAAGAATTTGAAGAAAAAAAAATTGTGGTAAAAAATTTTAGCATTTAAAAATAGCCGCATTTTAAGAAATATGTTAAGGATTTGAAATTTTTAATTTTTTTTTTTTAAATGAAAAAGAACTTAAATTTTTTTGTGAAATATTGTTTTCTCATATAAATTTAAATAAGTGACAGCTTATTTTTTTTATTTACAAATACAATAACAAAAAAAAAGTTTAAATGGTAAAGTGTCCCCTTAAAATAGTATTAATTGAATAAAAAAATAATACCTGTTTAGTTTTCCTTTATTTGGTCTTATTCTGAGATGAATAGTTGAATTCAATATTCTAACCATTAAAACTTTTTTTATCTTAAATATTTAGGGATTTTACCCTATTAAGTATGTTAGCCTATTTTATCAAATCCTTCTAAAATGATAAAAAATAATAATAATAAGTTACTTGAAATGAAATTGAGACGCAGACATAAGAATTTAAAAACTCAAATGCATTTTTAATGTCTGTAATAAAGCCGTAATCAAAACTCCATTATCAAGGAATTGTTTTTATGCATATTATTTAAAAAGGGAATTAACTAATAGCATATTATACCTAAATAAATTATATGAATCCTTTATTTGAATTATATGAATACTGCATCAGTTAAATTTAGCTGAGAATTTCCATTCAACAAAACTTTTCACTGCTATACTAAACTTCAACTTAACTTGACATCACTAGACGGTAGATCGTCACAGTGCTCATAGGTATTTAATCCATTTTGACGGCGTAAAAGCATAATGTTCGCCAAACCACAACCCTGTAGAGAACAAAAGACTATAAGGTTTGGCGAGAATTACGTCTTCACTCCTCTAAAATGGATTAACTGCCTATGAGCACGGTGAAGATCTATCATCTAGTGATATCAAGTTAGTTTTAGTTTAGTATAGTTATGAAATTGTTAGTTTCAAAATTCTGGACGAAGGTGAGACGTGTTAGTACTCTTCAACATTTAAAGTATTAAGTTTCCGTACTTTAAATAATTAAAAAAAAAAAAAAAAAAAAAAAAAAAAACCATTTTTATTGTGTAATGTGGATACGGTATTACATTGTTACCGAGAAGAAAATGTATGCTCTTCAAGAAGAAGTCCTAGTAAAGATCATTCCCTGTAATGGCTATGTTATAGTCTTCTAGTCCAGTGCCTTTAGAAACTACTTTCTATAAAACCTTGAAATTTGGTGAGTAGGTATGAAAAAGATCACTTAATGAAATGACATACATTTTTTTCATTTAATATTGATCTATTTTAAGTGAAAATTAAAATACCAAACCAGGTGTAGCCACTGTATAGGCATCGTCGTAAACATTTTAAATTTAAAGTAAAATATAATAGACGCTATTTTCGAGTTTTTAATTCACGTCATTTCATTAAGTGGTCATTTTCATACCTACCCACCAAGTGTCAAGGTTTTAAAGAAAGTAGTTTCCAAATGCACTGGGCTAGAAGATTGTAACATAACGAGTATAGGGAATGATCCTTACTAAGACTTCCTTTTAAATTGCACGAACTTGAAGGCGTATAAGTGAGTTTGGAAATAAAATAAAGTTTTCGTTTCCGTAACAACAAACGTTGTAGATGTGTTTTTTGTTATTTATAATTACTTTATAAAGTAAAGTTTACATTAACTTGTTTCTAAAACATTATATGAGACATTGTGCTCAAAATGGACCCATTTTAGAAAAGCAATATTTTTAAATAAACACTTAACCTAGTTATAATATTTGTTTAAAATGAGATTGGCGTGGTTTCATACAATAACAACTTCATTCTATTTTTCAATTTAAGTGTGCGTAATAAAATATGGTTAATTTTAAGTAGATTTCTTAAAACGGAATTGGCAGGATTTAAACTCAAACTCTTCATTTTAGAATCAAACACTTACTTTCACTTGTTATTTTAGGGTGCAGATATATGGTAACTAATTCACTGTCTTCTCTAAAAAAATATATATATATATTTTTAATTCACAAATTTCGGAGCAGATTTTAAATAATTTTCTTCGGCTTTCACTTTATTAAACATGACATATTTTTAATGTGTATTTTGAGAGAAACTAGAAAAAGGGAAACTTGAAACATGCTCATTCATAGATTTCAAATACAAAACTCCCGAAAAGTAGTATTGGAGAAGAAATATACTATTTTAAATTTTGAAAAATTTCATTTGATAACCAAAAGCATTTCTAAGTTTACAACCCAGCATCTCAAACGAGAAATATAAAAAAAATAAATTATTTCCCACTTTCAGATTAACTCCTCATACCCTAAATTTTACGCCCTTTTCTTACAGAAAAATTCCAGTATCCAACATATTACCCCACTGTTATTAAGGTTAGAGACAGACCGTCCATCCTAGACCGTTATTTTTCAATCAGTTCTCGCTGCCAGTGACAGTTAGTCGGTAAAAGTATTCGTAAATTCCAGTCTTTCATTACACGACGCCCCAAGTATGTTGTCAAGTCTTTTACACGATACTGTAGGTATTTTAACTGAAAAAAAAAGAGTTCTGGATCCAGAATCTAATATCAGGCTCCTAGAAAGAGAATGCGGTATAGTTAGTAGTTTTCTCTGGACTTTAGTTCATTTTTGAAACGGTGGACGTATTGATTCACTGATTTTATTGCTGTAAAACTTGAAAAACTCTTGAAATAAGGCGGTCACAAATACGCGAAAATCTCAGTTTTGTAATGTTACAAAATCAAAAGTTTAATAAAAGTCTACAATGGTAAAAAAGTAGTTTTCGTTTGTACTGTATTCATATTAAATTGAATTTTACTTACAATTACCTATTTGGTAACATACTGTAAAGAAAGTATTGCATTGTATAAATATATATATATTGTCTTTCTACAGGTTTTATGATGGGATGATTTCAAAAATGTCTGTGTGTATGTCTGTGGTCAACATAACTCTCGAACGAATTGCGATACGATGTTTTACTTTTGCATACGGGTTAGTGGTGGCCATGGGACCTGTCATTAAGGTTTTCGTCAAAATTGCCCCTGCGCACATGATAGCTGCCATTAAAAATTTATGTTTTTCTGAAATTGCACACACATACAAAAAAAAAAAAAAAAAAAAAAAAAAAACATTCGTTGAACGATTTTTATTGGAAATGTCTTTTAAGGTGCCCTAAACATCATTACTTCCGTAATTGCCTTAGATTAGCATAAAGGCGTATAAAAAGTTTAAAAACGAATGTCTTTAATACAGAGTTCTCTTGCCTATAGCAATGTATATTAACGAGCGTTTCTCCTCTGTTTACTTACCCGAAAGGATACTGTAATAGTTTTCGTATAATATATTGCCAATTTTGTCGCGTGCAATAGTTATGGCCAAAAATATCACCATTGTTTTTTTGTTTTATTTTTTAAGTTAAATTTAAATTAATGAACATATAAAAACAAAAACGTGAATTATACGAATCCATGAAAAATATAAATGCAGTATTGTAATTGAAATTTATTCAATTTGCAAATATGGAATTGGGAGTTATGCACAGCTTTAGTTTTTTAGTATATTACACATCATACTAGTTACACTGCTCTCTCAATAGTAGGATAAAGAGAGCAAAAATATAACAATATAAACTCGTGCTCCGATATTCTGTACCAAGGAATTAAAATTCTTTTAATCAGTTTTTGAGATTTCATTTCACGTAGTTACTCCTCTCCTAGAGGTAAATAATCTCTGATCTCTAAATACTTCTTCTGGATAGAGCACGTTTGATTAGCAATCACCCCCATAGAAAAATATATTAGCTACTTTCTCCAATTAGTTAAAATCTATTTGTAACCATAAACCGAGTATTATATAGCACTATGGGGGACAGTATTCAATTCCTCCGCTTGCAGAGCAGAAATCGTTTATAAACTTTCCAGAAGTTGTAGTTATAAATCTGAGCTATTTTAATTACAAAAATTCATTTTCACATTTGCCAAAAATATTTTGCGAATGATGCCATCGAAGTTTTCCAGCAAAGAAGGTTATTCGGAACTTATGCATGGGGACAGCACAGTCAATTACTGCCTCTCAGAAAAATTAAATTCTCTTTTGTGATTGGTTGAAAAATTAATCTCGGCCATAAAATCCATTTAAAGATATTTTGTGGCTGACTGGATTAATTAGAATGGTGTCGCCAGATACTCGAAATGATTGCTTGCATAAAGGTGCTTGGAGGTTAGGGCTTATTAAAAAAAAAAAAAAAAAAACTCTTTTTGGAAATTCGAAATTTCGAGTTGATAAAAAGTTGCCACTTTACTCACATATTTACCCAAAAAAATGCCAGTTTAATTGAAAAATATTTAGATCTCCCGGAATGGACCTAAAGTTTGATTAACATTATTTTTTTTTTAATCATAAATATAAAGCAAATTTTTATTTTCAAGTAAAAAAATTTTAAGCTTAGAATACTAATTAACAGTAATAAAAAATTGTATCTGACATTTAGCATTTAGTTTTCCCGGAATCTACATGAAAAGATTAATTTTTTTACAAAATATGTATATTTTCAATTTTCAACCAGTTATTTAAGCTAATTTCAATTATTTTAATTAAAGTCTAGGTATTGTAGTAAAGCGTTTTGAAATATCGGGAATATCATTTTATGAAATGGCCTATACTAAACTCAAGCGTTAAGTTATTTCCAGTCCGCACGACATAGGAGTCTGCAACCAACAAAGACTCTAGATTTGGGACATAAAGTTAACGCAATTGAAAATGATTCAATAATACAGAGTTCGAGTGATGATAGTAAAATGCTTTTACCTAAAGAAAAGCCAGAAAATTAAATTATTTCAGTGAAACAAGGGCTGCCAGAAAATCTACTCTCTTTTTTTTCTAGAGCAGAGCGATTTCCACTACAGCAGAAGCTCAATTAGCAAGTGCTCTTTTGCGGGATTTAAATGTTGTAAACCTAGAAAATCAAGCATCGGTAATAGATAAATGGAAGATTTTTCGTGAAAGGATAAAATACCATCAAGGTATTAGTTCAACTATGTTTTACTCTATTTATATAATCGAAAGGATGAAGTGTAGACATTGTGAGGAGTAAATATGGTCCCATAAATAAACGAGAAGAACACGTATCTTTGGTATAAGAACTATATTCAACATATTTTGGACGCACAATTCTTGGCAGTGGTTTTTAGAAAAATCGTGCTTTTGTGTGAGAGGATGTTTTAAATTCCTTTCTATCACTAGTTCCTGTTTCAATTATGAACTATAGCTCCTGTTTGCCTAAGCCAGTTATGACACATCGTTCTAATTACTATTGTAGACTGCCAATTAATAAAATCTATGTAGTTTTTTTTTTTGCTTCAAAATGAATTTTTGTTAGTAACTTTGTTTGTAGAACTTTTTTGTATCCTTTTGCTTGTCAGACATCCAATATGTTTTCGTTAGTCAAACAGCATTCCCAAAAGGAAATGTTCTGAGTTGAACATAAAAGCACTTTGTAGAGTTGATCGAACAAGATACTTAAGAGCGTTTTCTAAATACTAGATGCGTTGTATTATTATTTAAAAAATGTTTTTTGATGCATAAATATTTCTAGGATGACATTATATTGTAAACCATAAGGACGTATGAGTTTTCTTTACAAACTCAGCTATTTTTTTCATTTGCGAGGTTGGATCAAGTGATGCAATATATAGCGAGAAATTCGATTTGCCAGTTTCAGTCATCTTGAATGGTAGCTGTTTCCAGGGTTTCTTCTTGCTAAACCTTAGGTGCATTTGCTTGTTAGTACAGCCTGGCATACTTTCCAATATTTATGATCAGTGTTCAACTTCTTAAAGTCAACTTCTGGAAAAACTCTATCTATGTTATAATATTCAACAACTGGTAAATCTCGACAACTTGTTAAACGTTTTCCTATTGGATAATAAAACAAGTGCGTGAAAAAATTGGACCATCGAGAGTAATCCTAATTTTCCTAAGAGTTAATTTATTTAAATGAAGTAAACAAACAACTGCCTGTATCGGTTATTTTAAAATATTTTCGAATAATGAAATTTACCAATTAGGGACTTCAGTATTTCATGCAATACCATCATAACCAAGACCTTGAATAGTTTGCTCATCAATGCAGCTTTCTTTCATAATTAGTAATGATGATTCTGCGTTTCGTCTAGAGCAACTGTCTGGAGTTGTGTGTCTAAAATGCTTGCAGAAGTATTCTCTTAAGCAACGCTTATCAACTACTGTTTTTCTCCTCTCCTCTGTTTCAGTTGCAAGAAAGGATAAAATTCAAGAATTTAAAAAAGTATAACCCTTTTTTCAAATAAATGAAAATATGAGAATAGTAACAACACCATTCCACGTCAAATTTAAATGTACTGACCAGTATTACAGTGCAATTGAAACTTGTGCGATGTTCCACGCACCTAGATTTTGTCTTATTTTAAGACATTTCATTTTGCAGTGTACGAAATTTTATGAAAATAGATTGAGTTTGCTTTTAAAACTAATTTCCTCAAATGAGAATAGCATTTCTAAATTAAACTTCAACTTCTTTCTTTCCAGATTCCGGACTGGTCGAGATCAACAAGATCACCGGTGCCCTGACGTTGTCGCGATCTCCAGACTTCGAGGAACTTCCCTTCTTCGCCTTCAACGCGACTTGTTCCGTCGGGGAGGAAACATTCACCACATTCGGGGAAGTCACTGTAGTGGACGTGAACGACAGCCCGCCCACCACGCAGTCTGGGAACAGCACAGCTACCATCACACACTACATCAAACCGGTAAGGCAGTCCCTTCATGTGACACCAGCCGTTGCTTGCAAATCGATACGGAATAAATAATCACGTGTGATGTAATTTTTACTGCAACTTGTGACACCTCGATTATTTACATGGAGCTGACAGCTTCCATTGCCTTAATAGCAACAGTACATATTTTATATCCCACAGTTTGAAACTTGAGTTACATAACTTATCTTTAGTACTACTAAATACTGGCTATGCAACGCTAATGACTGAATTCAGAGGTTCACTTTAGACCAGTTCTTTCCAACCTTTTAACGGACCACCTATTTTGTAAAAAAAACCCTTAGAGAACCATTAGGTACATGTGCGTGAGTCAATAATTAGTAAAACATACTACAAGAAGAATTAAAAATATTTTTTACTTAATGAAAGGAACTTTATTGTAATCACAACTATAAGAAAACTTAAGTGGTCAAAGTTAAAAAAAAATAATAATAATAATAGTAAATGGGATTTTTGAAATTGTTTATCTCTCATGAGGGATTCAATATCTGGATTAAAACTGGGTAGTTTTAACCATGCTGTTGAATTCACTCATAATTCACTAGTTACATCATCGAAGGATACAACTGAATAATTCGATTGTTATACTAATAATCGATTGACTCGATTATTCTCCTCTCTACCCTTGCATCTCTATATAACATTTATCGCGACCTATGGATAAGGGACTGCTACTTTAATCTCTGGTTCAATCCTGGGCTCTTAATTTGACGACAAAAAACGGCCTGGACTTGGGGCAGGATAGACTAGGCTCGACTTTTGCAGGTTCAAGACATCCATTTCAAAATATCGCACAATTTCGTGAGATGCTCGTAGAAATCTTTCAGAAATTGAATAATCTATATCGTGCATATCCATTTTGTCTAGGTTTTCGGCTTGGACAGACTATGTTTAGCAGTCTTTTTAAAATAGAACATAATGTCTGAAATTTCTAGAAAGAATGCAAATTTGATGTTTTATAACTTATTGGTATTATTTGCATTTTGTCAAAGTGTGTAAGTCTCATCTTCAAATAACTGCGAAATAAGTTTCGCTTTGAATTTCATTCAATATATATTTATATATTTAAAGAGAGTACGTAAAAAAAAAAAAAAAAAAAAAAAAAAAACTTTTCTTTAACCTAGGCCTATCTTCTTTTTTTATCTAGGCCAAGTTAAAAAAAAACCACCACCTTATTAAGGAACATTTTCTCAGCTATACAATATCAACTTGAAAAAAATCACACATACTCATTGGACATTTTGACATATTTTATGTGTAGCATTTTTAATTATTTTTATTTTGCTCCACGAGAAAAAAATATTATTTGATGTTTTTTACAGAATTTTCAAAAATTGTCGTTTCTGGCAACGATAAAACTGTGTAACATCCCTACTTTTGAGAATATTAAAAAATTTTGCTCTCTAATTGCGTAAAATATTGATAAGAACACATATAAATAATTTTTGACAATTTTTAATCTTATTTTGATAAGAAAGGAATAACTTTAAATGCTTTCAATTTAAAATTCTACGAAAAAAAGCTAATTGAGTTATATCTAAAATTCTAGTAGGTTACTTATAGCGCGCGAATTATGATTAAGGATGGAACTGATATCCGGCAAATATCCGATATCCTGCATATCCGGCTGATTTTTCAATATCCGAAACCCCGTCGGATATCCGATTTGAAATACCCGACATCCGACAGTTTCATTCGGATATCCGGCTATATATCCGGCCACCAAGTATCCACAAGAAATAATTTTTTGCAAAAAAATAATGATCTTTTTGGACAAAGGAGACACCGCATCCTACACTTTTTAAAAACATTTTTTTTTTTTTTGGACATAAATTGCAGTCAAGTTAGAAAACAAAAAAGTTCCTTCGTGA
This sequence comes from Linyphia triangularis, assembly GCA_963978545.1. Lineage (NCBI taxonomy): Eukaryota > Metazoa > Arthropoda > Arachnida > Araneae > Linyphiidae > Linyphia > Linyphia triangularis. Next base: position 18,175,228 of record OZ021722.1, on the reverse strand, counting down.
GAACTATGCTTTCGCATATTCCTAACTTCAGAGATGAGCTAGAAGAAGCAGGTGCATTAGTTTCAATTCAAAGAAAGAGGCGCCGTATTATTGGCGCCGAGTTGATAAGCATAAACCATTCCTCCAATCTTTTTCCATACACATCCTTCAGACGTGTTTAACAATATGTTCTTTTCATTCCAAGTTTATGATCTGATTAATTCCAGATGTTATATTTGAATGCTTCTCCTTAAAACACGAATCGAAGTACCCTAATCAATATAGTACTTTTTTTCCATAACATAAGTTACTTGTTAAGAGTTTTAGTTATTTTCACTTCCTCCTTTTTTTCTGACATTTGCTAGCGAGTAAAAAGCAATAAATAGCCAATGCACACTCCTCAATGCTTTTTTTTTTTTTTGTTCTATCGACGATAATACCCTACCCCTTTATGCTGTGAATGGTATGGTCTAATTTCGGGTTTTTCATTGGCAGAAGTTGAGAACTGGTATATTTTTTCTGACGTAAAATGAAGTATTGTAAATTTTAGGTCTTTAACGCAGCGCCACAATGTGGAATTATATTTAGCTCTCTAGAATGTCTTGAATCATAGTTTTCCCCAATTACAATCCAATTTATAATTTTTAATAATGGCTCATTTAAAATCACCCATTTGGAAGTATTTTAAAATTAATGGAAATGACAAAAGCAAAGCCCTATGTGTTACTTGCTCCTCAGAATCGTTTAAAAAATATATTGTGAGCGGCAAAAGCCCAAAATCCTTTCCCACAAAACCCTTATGGAACCATTTAATGAGTTTGCATAAGGAAATTCACCGAAACTTAAAAGACTCACTAAATGCATCAAATATTGATGAACAAGAAAAAACAATTCATCAAAACAAGAAATGCACGCAGACAACATTGGAATCGACATTATTTGTACCAAAATTGTGGATGATCCTAAAGCAAAAGCCTTAACCACAAAAATATGTAAGTACTAATTTTGTTTGTTTATATTAAATATATATTTTAAATATGGTATAACATAATGTTGATGAATTTTGGGTTCGAAATTTTTTAAGTTTATATTTAAAGACGGAATATTCCGATGGATCCAATTTAAGTTTTCTACGAGATTTCTTTAAATCTGTAATGTTTTAGGTGCATTACAAAAAAAATAGACTTCAATTTCATAAAATATTTAAAATAAATGGTGTATTTTACTTAGTAAATTTAATTCTACTAAGAACAACTTGTTTTTATAAAATGTTACAGATTTATGTTGCTGTCGATGAATGCCCAATTATTTTAAGAAGCTGTTATTTTTTTTTATTTGTAAATCGGTTTTGTTATCTTTTTAGTGTTGTGATTTTCTTATACACGAGACTCCTCGTGATGAAATTTTATTCAAACAAGCCACTGGCTCTTATTTATTGGCATTAATCAAATATTCCAAAAAGTCGTCAATTTTACAGTGCATTTGCACCAAAAGGGCAGAAAAAAAGGTATAGATGTTGAATAGGACATTTCCTAGGAAAAAGTTTGGAAGATTTTTTTTTCTTGCAACATGTTTGATTTTAAGTTATATTTTAATATTTATACTTTAACTTAATTTGGCCATTACTTAAATATTAATTTGAGAAAATTTTTCTGATTGCTTGATAAAAAACAAATTGCAGAACGTTCTATACTACATCTGTTCCAAAACAGTTTGATATTGTTGAAAATATTGCATATATTTTAATCAGATTAAAAAAAATTCTTATTAAATTTGTTGTCAGTTTTATTAAGTATTTTTTAACACATTTGTCTTAATAAACTAGAAATAAATATCGTTAGTTAATGGAATTCCATTGTTTTATTATTTTTACTTCAGTGCAATTGGCTGTGTGTTTTTCGGGTAAAAGCAATATAGGATATTTATGCAGACTTGAGGAAGATTATCTTATGTTTACATTACATGATACAAGGTAAGAAGAAGTTGAGTAACAATTTACAAACGTATTTCTGAAATATTTTCATCACATTGCAGAATGTTTGGTACAATTTTAAGTAACACACAAACAAAATGGTGATGAAGTTTCAAAATTGTTCACCAAGTGTAGGTATTGGCATCACTAAAACATCGTTTCATCAATTAAAGTTTAAATAAAAAAAATTAACTCAGTGGCGCGGACAGTCCGTGTGGACCAAGGCCTGCTGGGCCCAGCTCAGCTTTCTTGACTGTGGCATTTGTGTGTCACATAGCAGATGTTCCGGTCAGATGGTCATTCTGACGCCGAACCCCAGTGTTTAGTTCCCAAGCATGCATGGTCCTCCTCAGTTTATTTCTTTCAGGTATAAACAGCTAAGTCAACCTTGCCCAGTTCGCGAATCCAACCATGGACCGCATGCAGTGGGGTGCGCTAACCACTAATTATAATTTACTTTATACTTCATATCATGACCATTTTTTTCGTATAGCATAACGTATAACTATTGCTTTTAGTATATAGACCGAATATCCGGCCGGATATCCGGTAAAATCCGTTTCGGATATCCGTATCCGGTAGACATGGTACCCCGGATATCCGAAATCCGGTATCCGGCAAAACTCACATCCGTTCCATCCCTAATTATGATATCCCATTTTTAATTAAAGTTAAAATTCTAAATAAATTACGAATTGAGTCATGGTTGGTGCAATTAGATAGTTAAATTTTAATTTAAGTAAATTTCATCGAATAATATTTAATTGTATTTAGAGTAGATATGTTAGTGCTTGAACTCTTTTTGAATGTGTGTGCAGGGCCTCTGAAATCAGGTGCACAGACCAAGCAGGCAACACCGTGCTCCAAGGCTCTGTGCACGGGATATTTATATTTGAAAGCAAACCTTGCATAGCAACTTACCACCAAACTGCACTTCGATTTTAGAAGAGATGATTGTGTCGTTCGTTCCTTCCTTCTCAATTCTTTGTCGTATATATTGTACCTAAGTTTCTATTAAATATATTAATTCAATATGGAATCAGATTATATAACAACAAAAACACAACCTTCCCTTACAAAGCATCCTTTGCATGTGAAAATAATTGCGCGTCTAAGTCAAAAATTTAAGAAATTTCCACATATACTGGAACCTAAAAATTCGAAAGCAGTTGGTTATATATTGTTACGATGTTGTGGTAGAGTATAGTTTTTCTTGAGAACATTGAATACACTCATAAATTTGCACATAACTAAAATAAGAAAGGGCATTTAAGTTGCAATATTCAATACAAAGCAAAATAAAGTAAATATATTAAAATATTCTTTACTACTTAAGTTTTTATGTAAATATACTGTTGCGTTGATGGGTTCGAAAGACTTGAAGCAAAGGCAGATTAAACTTGAAGAAATTTATTCCGATATAACTCTTCGCAGATTCTTTTACAACTCCAGAGCTTCCCTTTCTAATTGACTCAATACAGCTCTTTACACAACAATGGAGCACGAACAGCAGTTAAAAACTAAATACACAACTGCTAAAATCGACACAAAAGACAATACAGTTCACTTTCGCAATACAGATCTCTGAATGCTCGTTGAGAGACAACTAACTCCCTCGCTCTCTTGGCCGGCCTTATATAGGAAAGCTTCATTCGCGAATCTTCTAGAGATAGAAATTTGGAGAATTTTCCAGATCGTAGTCGAAAAGCCATATACAGGTACATGGGGACCGAAAATGTCGCCAAATGGTCGCCAAGTTTGGAGACATTTGTCAATTTCTTGCCAAATTTGGCGAGCAAAATTAGTCGCCAAAACCGTCTCCAGCTTGGCGAGAATGCCATTAACCATAATGTTAAATGGCTTTCTCCTTGTAAAACTCGTTTTCCAGCATTATCTCTATAAAACTCGTTTTCAAGCAATAAGAGACGCATTGCAGGAAAGCGAAGTAAAGACAAACTCATGCACTGCCTTATGCGAAATGTACATAAATTTTCCTTTTTACATAATTAATACTACTAAATACTTACAAATATACAGAAATTCGTAACAGTACGAAAATATGTGTTTTTTTTCTTTTCTTCTCTTTAACTACTTTTAAATATATGATGAATATCTTGTTGTAACTGACTAAAAATTTAAGTTGGTTGGTTAGTTGTTTTCAGATTATCTGGCGCCGTCAGCAACACGAGGGCTATAATGCGCCGAAACATTCGTCATTAGACAAGCCAACATACATTTACAAACACCCATGCCTAACACGGGACTCGAACCCGCAACCTCTCGGTCCAGAAGCTAGCACGCTAACCACTATACCAATTGGTCGGCCTAAAAATTTAAGAATGGGACATTCACGTAAAAGGTTTCAAAATGGTAGGAGTACGCCATGCTTTTATTTTAAGTAATTTACAACAGTATATTTAACATAAATTTAAAAATGTCTTATCAACTTTTACATTCAGGGCACTTATTTTCCTACTTTTACTTTTTTATATTCGTCGCTTGATTTTTCGATGACACAAGAAATAAATAAAACAAAACCTGAGTCTCAGAAAGCATAAAACTTCATTTTCGAATATTTTTTTTTCCTCAAACAAAAGGTACGCCATCACATTTCCCCCCCTCAATCCCAAATTTTATTCCCATTTAGCTGTCAATAACATTAGACTAAAAGAAATGCTAGAAGCATGGCTGTCTTACAACGCCAACCCTTGCATTTAGTTTCAAAAGGAATATTCTGAACGAAATTCAAAGCATTTTTTTAGTGCCCTAACTTGAACTCTTCACTGTCTAAAAATAGAAAACCAGTTGACTTTTTGACAACTTTCACCCAAAGCTTCTTCCATAATGTATATAGATTTTAGTTTTCCTGTTTATTTTTTACTAAGTCAGTGGCAGGATTCTTGGAAAATACGAAGGCTTTTCTTGATAAGAGAAGAATATCTAGTTTCCACTTGATGAGAATTGTCTAAAGAAAAAGAATTATATATCTTCAACAGGAATTGAAAAGAACAGGTCGTGGTTGGAAACCATACGCCTTTTTCAAGTTTGTTTCGGAAATACGAGAAAGTGCCTTGATTTTGTGGTGAGGAAAGTTCCGAGAATATCCGGGGGAATGGATCGAAAGGGAATTCCAAGAAAGTTCCGAAATAAAAAAAGTGAAATTATTTAGTTTTGAAATTTTGTGTTTGCGCGAAACAGCATTGACTTGAATAGAAGTGGATAGAATCTAAATTTTGTAAGTTTTGTTTGTTCCGAAGAAATTTTTTTATTAGAAATGGATACCATATTTAAAAGAAAAAAGAAATTTGTTTTAATTTAGAGAAACAATAAATATTTTTATAGAAATAGATGCTATAAGTTAAATTTTTGAAACTTTTCTTCAATGTTAAAAATTTTGTTCCACCTTGAACCAAAGTTTGGTTCCCATTTAGCTCCAACCAACATTTGGTGCTTAGTTTCACAATTTAATGGTGCTTATGGTCCGAGGTAGCACCATTATACCATGAAACCAAGCACCAAATGTTGGTTTCAGCTAAATGGGAACCAATTTTTGGTGCAAGTTGGAACAAAATTTTTAACTGTGTGGTTCTGGAAATTTTTCATTAACAAAGATAACGTATTTATAAAAACAAACGTGTTTCCGTCACCTTGGAAACAGTAGCTTAATGTCCATAAAAGAATGTTTTACTCAGTGTTTGCATTATGTTAAAAACAGAAAATAGTGTTTGTTTACTTAAATGGACGACATTGTCAAAGATTTCATGGACATCTTAAGTTAATACTAACACGATGTGTTTTTTGTTCATTTTTATCATTTTCCATCAATTCATAACCTGACCAATGGACAAGAAAAGCGTGTATGCGAAAAATTACAGTAATAGAATTTTTTGTAGTCTACTGGAGATAAACTGTTTAACATCGAATTCCGGGTAAATTTTTTCTTAAGGATCAGGAGATATAGTATTCATCGACAATTTTATTAATTTGTGTCTAATCCAGAATTGTGTCTAAATGATTCAGGAATAGATAGGAAGAATCTATTAACATACTCATGCGCAAATTACATTCCTTCTCATATCAGCGTTTATGAGTTCGATATGAGTGATAAGTAGGAATGGTCTTGAGTTAATTTTTGGTGGGTAGAGACAGAAAATTAATATTCCTCTGGTTCAATTGTTTACATCTCAATTAGGACATACCATGCGATTGATAGACCTCAATCCAAATATATAACAAACACATAATTAAGTGAATTTACCCAATTGTAATATGATAAAAGTTATTGTAAGAGATGTCAAAAGAAGAAAATATACAAAAGTTCTTATAAAAAAACAACAACATATATTTGACTTACAAGAACTCTCGAGTCGCCAAATCCCCTGTATCCATCAGATCAAATATCTCCGACAAAAGGAATATTAGTCAAACATTATACCTAAAACCTTCATAACATTTAAAAATTGAGTGTTTCTTATTTAATTTCTAGTTGCCTAAATAAATATCTTCATAATTAAAACTATGTCGCATCACTCACTTTTCTTTTCATCTAGAAGAATTTCTTTTAAAAAAATTATTTTCAAAGTTAATAAAAACTGTTAAAACATGTCTTATTTTGACCATAACACCGACATTTTTCTAATACATTTTTTACTTTCATGTAAAACTTACAGTTGTTCAATATGGGTATTTATTGTAAACCGATCAGTGTCAGAAACGCCTTCTTGTAAGGTAACTTGGTGTACTTAAAATTTAATTATAATTAAAACTAGATTTTGTAAAATTTGGTAACTATAATGTATTCACTGTATAAAAACATTGCATAAGCAAATGAAAGTTTAGTTTTTAGTCAGTGCAAAGTATCCAAGCAAAGTGCAAAGATTGAAGGTTAAAAAATAGCCAAGCTATTTCAATTTAAAGTATACTTTAAGGAATTATTCTATCTCATTGTTATATTGATGAATACAAGACTTATAGAATTAAACCCTTTTTTTTAATCATGTTATTGATAGGATTAATATTATAAAAAGTCACAAAAGGATTAAAAAGACCATCTCATATTAAAGTAAAATATAAGTTTTATTAATTCATATTTAATTTCAATGTATGAGATTTTTTAAAAACTTTTTATAATTTGATTTTTCTTTAGTATTGTTTCCATAAACAATATTTTTAAAAAAGCAAACGTTAAATGGGATAAAATATATAATTAAATGTCTAAGAGAAAAAAGTAACATTTTGTCTTAAAAAATTGCAAGCTTTAAATCATATTTAATCTTCTTCTTATATATACTATTTGTGGGCGAGTTTTTGTTATGGTAATCCCTTATCTTAATTTATAAAAATTTTAAAATTGATAAATGATATAAACCCTTCTACGGACAAAAACCAGTCCAACAATATCATCATTTAAGAAAAAACCTTTTTTTTTATACATGAACTAGTGTAAGAAGATCAATCACTTAGCGTTAAAGTATGAGTTTTTAAAAGCAAAAATCAAACTTAACGTAATCTTAAAAATCATATTAAAAAAATACGTAAAAATAACATTGACGATAAAAAAAATATTATTATAAAAGTTAAATTGAAAATGTAAATTTAAAATCCAATAAACCAGCACCATATTGCAAAATATGATAATGTCGTTTAAATTCCTAAAGAAACCTTCCACTATATCTCTTAATGCAATAAGAGCTTTAAAAACGGATGCTTGTTACTTTCAGTTTTGTTTATTTTTTGGTATGTTTACTCTTCTATTCGTATAATGTTTGTATTTTTGCTCTTGTTCATGATAGGTACTTATCTCAAACTTGAACATTTTTTTTAAATGTACAATGCAGTTTCCTAAGTGGTTGATTAAGTATTCAGGGCACGTGGCACTTTCAATAGCTGCGTTCATAAAACCTGAGCTAGTTGATGTGTGTATATTTAAATAATCAAGAAAAAAGCTTTACAACAGCATCAAGTGACAATCTAGTTAGAGTGCATTGAGCTTAAATTTCCCTCCAAAAAAGTATTTTGTTGTTAAGCTAGGAGCTAACTGAGGATGAATTGTAATCAAAACTAAATTTTTGTAATCAATACTGCAACTATTAAGGTTACTATATACCTAGCTTTCTGATTGTATTAGTATATGTCTACTTGGAAAAAAATAAGTAAAACATATACTATATTATTATTTTTGTTGCGTAAGAAAATAAAAAAGGTTCAACAAATCATAAACTTGAGGAATATTAAGTACCTTCAGAATTCGGATTGGAAGATGTTGAATTTATTGCTAATGTATTTTAAATTTGTTTTAAAGTGTTCTAAATATCTTCACCTCTAAAATTCTTATAAAATTAATTCGACAAATGTGTAAAAAGTTGAAAAATGATTTCTGAGAGCTTCTATCAACGACTGTTCCTTCTCTTTTTCTTTTTCCTGAAAGGGAAAATGTAAAAATTATCACCAACAATTTTGCCGATTGAATTCATTTGGCAATTTTTTTTTTGTTGCCTAATATAATGATTATCACCAAACATATATCTAAGTGCACATTAAATTTAAACAGAGTAATTGAAAGGTTGTGTAGTCCTAGTTTTTAATAATAACGTAATCTCTCCTTTCGACTTTTCACCAGTTTTTTAAAATAGAAATGTAGAAAACGGAATCGATAGATGTTTAACAATAACACAAATTAATTATATTCTCTATCGGAAAATCATTATCTCCAAATGGATCGTAAATCCGACGCTTAATTGACTTCGTGAAATTTCGCCCACGCAACAGTACGAGACACCTTAATGCATGTCATTTAGGTGTCTGAAGACATCATTTAGATCACCCGTTGTTATCTTTTCATTAAAGACGAAGGTTTGGCAACAAGAAAGAAGTTTGCCGTCGAGGTGGACGTAAAACTTTCAATATCGATCAGACTTTGTACTGACTGGTCTTCTATCAAAGTAAGTCCTGCGGAGATTGGCGTTTTGTTGACTTGGCAACGACAACCAAACAGCGATATTTAAAAAAAAACAAAAACATTTATAATACTGGGTTAATTTATGTTGAAGGTTTTTGACGGAGACATTTTATAGAGTTCTACTACGCAGAGAGGCACAGGGAACGCATTTTGTAATTCATCATGGAGAGTGATTTTAAGAGGTAGAAAACCACCAAGGATTTGAATAAACTGGCAGACCGTGGTATGAACTTGTAAACTGCGCATTTATAATTGCGTACAGGACTTATTGCATTTTAGGAAATTCATCGGAGTGAGACATAGTACTGCAATACGGAGATTCGTTTTATTTGGAAAGAAGAACTCGGTACAGCTCGTGTAGGTGGTAGAACTGATCATAAATCGTACCCTGTACGTACGTTACCGCTTAAGTGCAGGAAGGAGTTATTCTACAAATTATCTAGGGTTATGTGCAGATTAACAAGGGTGATCGGTTAAGGTGCCGAAAATTGTTTTAATTTCTCAAATTACATAAGTAATCTGTAAATTACCTAGATAATCTGCGCATTACCTACTAGGCAATCGCTAAAGTGAAAATAAGATCTTTGCTGGAACAACAGCAATATTTCTGTGCGCTTAAACTAGCACACAACGTTATTTATTTGTCGATTTCATAGAATAAGGGGTGTAGTGTAAATTAAAAAGGTATGGGAACGCTATGTCACGTCGCTATAAAAGTATACTTTTGATTTTTTCTGTGTAGGGTGTAGGGGGGGGGGGGGGGGAGAGGGAAAATTAGAACTAAGAAAAATAATTTTCTTAATTTTACTTTAATAATCTCAAAACAGATAATGAGCTCCTCAAAATTGAAAAGAAAAACATGTGTGTTTAGACTTTTTTTATTTAAATATCTTTTTAAAATTATTAAATCATCTGGATTTTTTAACAATTTGCTTTGCACAACCCATTTTAACAGATTATTTGACACTTTATAAATGGATTAGAAGATATTTTCAAACATATTATTGACACAAATTTTTAAATAGATTTTTTGCAACAATTTTTAAACAAATTATCTACAATTTATTTTAAACGGATTATTTACATGATTTCTTAAACAATTATCATTCAGAAAAATTTCCATAAGAGATCGAGTTTCGATTTTTCGAATGGCTATATGTGTGGGTTGCCGCTCCTCTTTCAAGTATTTGCAAATTCTTGAACTTGCTTGCTCAGCTCTGAAGTTGCAGATCGAAAACGACAGCATAGTTCTCACTAAAGACCTGTTTCGTTTTCTTTTTTGACTGTGTGTTTAATGTCGCGTAATGAAATTAAAAAAAAAAAAAAATTAGGTGAGGGAACGCCGTTCCGCCTTCTAAAAAGGTAAAGGATCGCCGTTCCCACGCGTTCCCGCTCCACTACACCCCTGCATAGAATCATTTTTAAGAATCATTTAAATACAATCAAGCAATCAACAAATTAGTTGATAGAATCTATCATCAATCAATTGAAAAACTATAATACAAAGAATCAAACGGCTTAAAATATCTTTGCAAGTAAGTAAATTAACATAATGTTATTTATTTATTTTACAACATCTAAAGAATCAATTTACTACAATCAAACAGTCAACAAATTAGTTGATAGAATCAATCATCAATCAATTAAAATGCTAATTTTAACGACAAGGAAATCGTTAATGTACACATTACCTAGGTAAAATGCGGAAAACTCTTGATTCCGCTTGTTAAGGTATACATATACATTCGGAATTTCAAAATTTGACTCAAGTCTGCATTTTTGTTTTTTTGTTTTAAAATATTCCCGAATTTTCATTACCTTTAAAATAATACCATTTTCTTTTTGAAACTTAATTTACCTTTTAAATTACAGTGGGTTTTGCGAACTTGTTTTGTATCACGTTTATTAGTGTAGCAAACTTTAAACGCGTTTTCTGAAGAATTACATTTTTGTGTTTTATGACTTTAAGCCAACGGTCATAACTTCTTAATAAATTGTCCGATTTACAAAATTCTAATTTTGTTCTGAAGACACAAGTTGTGAATGTGTTTTCTATGGAGAATCTAACATATATTGTTATAAACACATTTTTTATGAATATTTTAATCTTATTTTTTGTTATGTATTGTTATGTATGTATTATATTTGTTATGTATGTGTAAACTATGTATTTTCTTAAACTTTTTATTTAAAAATTTATAATTAAATAAATATTCCAGCCAAATTCAAAATCCTCCATAGGAACATGTGTCAATATAATATATTTTATTTGAAGTAAACATCATACCTCTAAGTTAATTACAAGTTTATGTATGTTCTAATAATGCCCTAATTAGTCACTTTAATTGCAATTAGCTGATTAAAAATTTGACGGAAAAAAAATTTTGTATATATAAATGCATCATTTTTAATTCTGATATACAGCCAAAACGTTTGAAATTATTATCTAAAAATTAAAGAAAATCATCTCAATTGTATATGTATACCTTAATGAAAATTAGAGAAAATGAAATCGGTGTGATCTCGGACATAAAAAAAGCATTTCTACAGATATATATCTGTCCAGAAGATAGAAATTTTCTTAGATTTATGTAGTGGGAAGATTTCTCCAAGAGAAAAATTGAAATTTTAAGGCATAAAAGAGTAGTTTTCGGGGTTACGAGCTCTCCTTTCATATTGGGCTCTGGTAATACAGCATCATTTAGATAATACGGCATCTGATGTGAAAGGCATAGCGGAGAAACTGAAGAAATCATTTCATGTAGATAATTGTGTTACATACATCAGTGAAATCAAATCAAGAACTTGAAAGGTTTGTTGAAATATCTACAAATTTAATGTCTGAAGCAAAGACGGAATTAAGAGGATGGGAATCAAACAGCTTTAAAGAACCAGATAAAACATGTGAACCAACATCGGTTTTAAGACTACTCTGGGACAAAGGAGAAGATACTTTATTTTGTAATGTGAATAATATTTCGGAATTAAAAGGGTCTTTAACTAGACGAACATTGCTTTCTGTGGCACAAAAGATTTTCGACCTAATAGGATTATCTTTGTCCAGTTACTTTATATCCAAAAATATTGCTACAAGAAAGTTGGAAAGCAAAATTAAGTTGGGACTCTAATCTGTCAAAAGAAGTCTGTGATAAATTTTTAAATTGGTTTGAAGAACTCCATCTGTTAAGAAATCTAAAAATTTCTAGAAGTATACTTATTGAAGAAGCTACATAATTTTGTTTGCATATATTTTGTGACGAGTCTGGACTATCTTATGCAGCAGTTGTATATATAAGAAGTGAGAATCATGAAAACACTTCTGTGCAAATGGTAATGGCTAAATCAAGAGTTGCACCTCTGAAAAAGATGTCTATTCCGAGGTTAGAATTGATGGCTTGTACAATTGGAGTAAGACTTTCAGATTTTGTGAAGAAAGCTTTGAACCTGAAAGATGTTCTGGAGTATTTTTGGACTGATTCAACAACAGCATTATATTGGATTCAACATGAAGAGCCATGGGGAATTTTATTGCAAAATCGAGTAAAAGAAATCCGAAACCTTTCTAATGTATGTGATTGGCGACATATTCAAGGATCACAAAATCCCGCAGATTTGCCATCAAGAGGCTGTTCTGTTAAAAAATTGATTAACTCCCGTTGGTGGGAGTGACCGGAATGGCTTTCTAAAGTGGAACGGGAGTGGCCTAAATCTGTTGTGCAACTTAATGAAGAAGAAGCCATTCGAGAAAAGAGGAAGGTTAATGAAGAAGCAATTCTGAATTCTGAAAATGATCAAAATTTGAATCCCTTGACTCCAGCTATGTTTTTGAAAGATATTCAGACGGTGGGAGCAGGGCCGCCGACAGGATTTTCGGGCCCCTATGCAACTGTCCCTAAGGGCCCCCTAACTCTCCCTCTATATACACATACACACACTGCCGCTCATGATAAAAAGGTAATATCTACCTATTTATTATTTTTAAAAAATACTTAGATTTTTGTAAGTAGAGAAGCGTACATAGTAATACAAATTTCGTTAAGGTATACATATACGTTGGGAATCGCAAAAATTGACCCACACAGGCATTTTTGTTTTTTCATTCTAAAATATTCTCCAATTCACAATCTTTAAAATGATACCAATAACTTTCTTATAGTTAAAATACTTTTTTAATTACATGCAATTTCGTAAAGGTCGACTTTTGAAACATATTGGAAAAAAGAAAATGTTGAAAACTTTGAGCTCAATTTCTGGAGAACTGCTTGTCATTGTTGAGTGAATGTACTCCAACGGTGTTATCTTAACAGTTAATTAACTGATTTTTAAAATTTAAACTGTACAATTTAGATAACATTTCAGAGCACGGGCTCTACCTGTTTACAAAAATTTTTGTAAAAAATAGATTTTTTTATGTATGTTAGGATATTTTTATTTTTGGAATTTTTTTATTTTTTCTAGTATTTTTCATGTTAAATGTTAAAATTTAAAAAATATTTAAGTTATGCATTATATTTTGCTTGGGCCCGTGTATCAATACCTTGTCTTTAATTTCCAGTAAGAAATTTGTTTCAAAATTAATTAGGTATTATTTTATCATTGTTGCAATTAGGCCTTAATTAGTGAATTAAAATTCAATTAATTAAATAAATATTTTATTTTTTTACTTTTTGTTACTGCAAATACATTACATTTTTTGCTCTTGTAATTCTCACAAAAATTCGACACACTGGCATAAGAACTAAAAAAAAAAAAATTTCCAACGTATATGTATACCTTAATGGAGCAAATTAGTTAATCTGCAGATTTAGCTAGGTAATATGCACATTGACGGTTATTGAGTTTTAGCGGTAACACATATATCATCGAGTATCGAATGGTACTCTTTCTGACCTTTAAAATCGATTTATAAAGAAATAATAAAAGGAATTGTTTAAAGAAAACTACGTTTTTAAAACAGTAAACCTTTTTCAAGCGTTCTTTAAACAACAATAATACATTTATTTACTATTGTTTAAAGAACGCTTTCAGAAGATTGCCGGTCTCAGTCAACACGCCCCCTCGACATGAAAGTCCTCTCTCGTATACTAGCCTATTTAACATACTATACAATGGTAAAGAAACTGATCCTCGGAAGCGTAGGTCCAGAAATAATACATTAGATTCATATTTTTACCAATACGACTACAAGGTTCACTGGTGAAGCATTGTAGGGAAAACAATTCACTAAGATGACTTTTTATGGAGGTTAGGCACGTTTATGCAACAATCAACAGCTATTTTCGATTAAAAAATGTAAATGCGCTTTGTGATTAGATAATGGAAAGTGGAAATTCGAATTAGTTTGAAAAGTTTTGTGATTGCTCACAAGCATGTGCTGAGTATTGCCCACTCAAAATAATACCTGACATGTGGTCCTTTGTCTGGTAGAAAAAGCAAACTGTCCAAGAAAATTTCAAATTCATTTTTTCCCCCAACTAATTTATGTTCACCATGCCAATCTCTATACAAAAAAAAAATGTTTATTATGCGTAGCTATTATGAGTTACACAGATCCATTTGAGCTCTATTACCCATCTAATTTATAGACACCCTTTATGTATCTATGTTTGAGCCGAAGATTGTAAATTTTATCTGTTAGGATTTGAATTATATCTTGCCCCAAAAGTATCTCTAACTTCCTCCCTGTTTGACATCTTTACCAGCGTCAATAACGATGCCCAGCCTATTCAGACATTCCAACTGTCTGAAAATGCCCCTAATCCAAACATCACAAATACCTTCAGAATTAAGATTCAGTTTTGGTGTATAATTCCAGTACCAATTTTGTGTCTCATTTTAAGATATTTCAATTTACGGTGTTGTGTTTCTATTATTCTAAAGTGACACTTTCAGATAAGCAATGTCGGACATAAGTTCTTTTTCTACCAAGGTAAAAAAAAAAGAAAGATTGTTGACATCCTAAAATACATCATTTAGGCAAGACATTAGACTAAATATCAAACGGCGTCGTTAATACTTTATTGCGAAGACCTTTCGTTGGGGTTATCGAAACGGATAGTAAATGTCTCCCCATGGTACTCCTAAAGGCGTGGCTGTGCTTAAAAATAACAACAAAGCATATTGGATGCATTCTCTCAGAGGGTGTGGTATGAATACAATTCCTCCTTTTTCTGACGATGCTTTTAAAAGATTTCATGCGGCATTCTATTCTTTTGCAAATGATGTCCATCGAATGAATAATTGAACTGTCCCGATTTAATGGGCCTTAGCAAAAGAAATATTGAATTTGAGGATATTCAGGGCGGATGTTTAAAATATGTGAACTTAAGCAGGGGGTTGCGGGTTGCATGTTTGATGTGAAGAATCGTTTCCAGCTACTTTTGTGTTTTGACAAAGAATAGGGAAAAGTGCCTGAAATCAAATGAATAATGATGATGAGCACCCATTTTGATCTTCCAGTTTAAGAAAAAAAATTATAATGATCTTTTTCCACAGTAAAACTATAGATAAATCTTGCAGTCGTGTTCATTTTAAGTAGCAGTTTTTGAATTTTATAAGTCGATTCAGTCATTCAGATGTTCCTCGCGATTGAATAAAAATACTTGCCTTTTATGAGACTGTTTCCTACGATGGGGGGATGGGTTTAATTTTGAGTACACAATATGAATAGCATATCGTTAGGAGGTGTTAGACCATGATATCTTGCCAATTTTTATTCTTTCTTTTATACATAGAAGGTTATTTTTTTTATTGACATATTTTTAATAAAAGAGCTGTAAGGGACCCTCAGTAAAAAGTACATCATATTCTGTTATTTCCCTGTATTACACTTTTTAAACCAAATTTGAGAAAACAAACTCTAGCTCACTTTAAATTAACTTTATCAAAACATAAAAATGTAAAGTTCTACATTCTACAACTAGTGAATCCAATTATCATTAAAAAAAATCAAAATAGTTGTATATAAGTGTTTTGTCATTTGAAGTTAGGCAAAAATGTTTGTAAATTGATCAAAATTTAAACAACTATCATTGAATTAGAATAAGAGTAATATATACTCTCTCAGAAACTAGTTTTGATTATTTTATTATTTTACTAGCGTCTACGATAGTTTCAGTGTTTTTTTTTTTTTGTCGTTTGCAAAAGTTATTTGTTAATGATGCCATCCAACGTAGGATTAAACCAGTAAATGACCCCATTCTAATTTCATGAAATTTAAATCTTTACAGCAGAAACCTTTTTAACAACACCATTTTATCGAAAACGGAGACATTTTCAGGAAACGCGAGTATCCATTTTTAACTGTGATTTTTGCGGTTTCAAACGTCTCCCTCGCTCACATAAAAACCAAATCAATTCAAACAGGCACTCTCTTGGATTATAACATATGCAGCGCCACAAAAGTAGAATAAACGTTAAATCATCAAAAACCTTTCATTGAGTCTGCATCGCAATGGTCAGATATCCCATAAAACTCACCTACCCCAAAATCCGCAACAGACACTAAATCAGAATATCCCTAGCAGCTACCATCTTAGCTGCTACTTATGTTCAAATTGGATCGTTGCCCAGCGTCCATTTCCCTTTCTGATGCGTGTCATTTCGCTTCCATATTCTTTTCTTCCTCAAGAGACATATATTGCCACTTCGAAGGCTGCTATTCCATGTCTTCATACCTATTCCATTCTTCTTTTTTTCTGTATCTATGCGCTACGTAGCTTTATCTACTCCAATGTCCAATATTCCTCGCCTTTTTATTCCAGAACATGGCTGTTTTATCTTCTTTTTTCTTCTTTGTGTGCAGGGGCAGACCTCCCTCCACTTCCCTGTGACTGCGAAGGACAGGGACTCCAAGTCGGAGAACGGTCTTGAAGTGAGGATAGAAGGGGATGTGCTCCGCCTCTTCGGAGTGGAGGACGTCAAGATTTATGGAGGACTGGGCAACGGAAGGGACACATTTACCTTCCTACAAGCAGGTGAGATTGAGGATTGTGCCTTATTTCTATCAGAAGATGATGCTGTCTAGAAATAACAGTTGGTCTTTGTTTCGTGTTTTTGTTTTTCAGGAAAGAATCTTAAGTGTGTTTGGAATGAAGATCTTAAAGGATTATTTTTTCCTTCTAAAGATAAATTTTGACCTTCTTTTCGACCTACACTGAAGTTGTCAATTAAAAATATGAAGACTCTTTTAGTTGGTTTTGAGTATTTTCGTAGTATTTTTAATTCTGAAAGAGAAAGATCTACTTTTAGTTATTCTTAAAACATAGCTATCCATACTAGCTACTTAATAACCAGTCAAATGCGAAAACTCTGTTGTTGAAGGTGCTAAATTTGGTATGTTTTCTTAATTTAGGGTACGAAAATAAAAAATTATCTAAACTATAATAATATAGTTAACGTTATAAATAAAACAGCATTTAAATGTAAAATCCAGGCAGTTGATCAAAATACGATTGAAACTTCACAATTAGGAAAAATATGCGATTCTTTGCACATTGATTTGCCCAATTTTGATTACAACTCTAATAATACAGGAAAAATAAGATATTTAGAAAATAAAATTAATTCATTTTTGAAACTTTGGTCATAACATCGTTTTGGCAGTAGAATACAAGATCCGATGAGTCCCCAAAATTTAAAGAGGAGGAACACTGTTTTTTAGAAGAGTGGGGAGAGGGGGGGGGGATAATTTCCCCCAAATTTAAACTTTTCGATATTGGTCAAGGGAGGTATCGTTTTTATGCATTTAAAAGGTTTTAATTTACAAAGAATTATAAATTTTCTTCATGTTTTTCACATAAACTATCAACATCAGGGTCAGTTTCTGTGTTCATTTCATTATGAATGTAAAACTTTCAAAAATCATCATTGTCAAAGTCATCCATTTCAGAATTTATTCAAGTAGCCCCTTCACAGTTTTTGCTGAGAGCAGAACAACTCACACCACTTTTGACGAAAAAGCTCTGTTGGGTTGAACAATCTCCTTTGTATGTGCAAGAAATCAGTTTGAGTATTGCAGCAGGGGCAGGTTCCAAAATTGCTTTCACAGGCTGTAGTTCACCCTTCCGATGAATCTCAATCTTCTGAGCATAAGTGGTTGCTGAGCCATTGTTATATTTGGTAGTACACCATGTATGAGTGCTGAGCTGCACTTGCAGAATGGGGAGGTAAGGATTCCAATCTGGTTGTCTTCTTCTGAAGTGACTCCTGTAGGAAACTGCAACGAAGTTGGTCAATGTTACCATCCTTTTCTCCATACAAAAGAATTAAACAAATGCACTTCAGTATCTTTCACTTCTTCCCCGTAGGCTTTAGTTTTGGGGAATGTTCTGATACAGTCCATTAATGTGCTATCAGTTTGTAACAACCTTAAAATCTGTTTTTTCCCTTTCCTATGAATTGAGCTTTTAGTACCGCATCTACTGAATGCATGGACAAGAAGAATGTAGTCTTTCCAATTTGAATGCTGCAGCTGTAAGTGTTTTGAATGATACATTTTTCTTGTGACATGTGCTATTTTTGGCCCCAATAGCAATATAGGTTTCTCTTCTGAAGCAAGCGCAATCAATATGATTAAGACATCAGCGTCTTAAGTGATGATAGTAGGCATAAATTAGGCAGATTACTCTACGGCTGTTTGAGCAATGAGAACATCAGCATCACCAACAGCTTATTTCACCTCATTATTATTGCTTTGAAGAACAAGTGTAAGCATCTTGATTAATTTTTTTTTTTATTCTGTGAATTTTACAGAAATTACTCTTGGTTGCTCTAGACTGAAGTAGTTTCATCTATGAGAAACTGTGGAGCGAAGTGTTTGTATTTGCGTTGATGCTAACTTATTTTGATTTTGTTTGAATCATCGTATCCATCAGACACTACTGTTATTTTTATTATTATTATTATTTTTTATTTTTCGGTATTTATATTGATCTGTCAAATAAAATACGAATGAATTCCACACTTCAGCATAAGTACGGTGATTTTTTTTATTCAATTTAACTGCATGCAATAAATAACCACCATCAATAAGAAAACAATCCATTTCCTTCGCTGCATTTTCATCAACACAAGCGAAATCCTCATACTGATTGGGTTTTATGTTCTTTTTCACCCACGAATTAGTGAAAAGAGATGGAGGATATGAAACAATCTCGTATTTGAAATACTCTAATAAATCCTTTAATTTGTTGCTCCACACTAGCATTCCTTGATAAAGTATCATTGGATCAAAGTTGATTACTTTTTCATTTATTCGGACAAAGGAATTTACTGTAATAATGAATAGCACATTATAGCTTCTTTTCTTTTTTTATGCCTCCAATTTTTTTCCCCCAACGAATTGTGATGTAACCTTTTCACCAATTCCTTTTAACAAATGACAGTTAATCAAGTCTCTAACAGTGATACTTGTCACAAGAGATACTATAACTGTAGATGTATTAGAAAAAAGGATTATTTAATTCCAACAGTTTCTGTATTTTTGTAATGTCACTGTTGTCTCTCTTCACACGAGTCTTTCGAGCATCTACATGCTGTTCAAATGTAAAAAAGGTAATGTCTGAAATATCTTCAAGTGCCCAAGTGATGTGTGACATTTCCGTTTTCCTTAAAACATATAACTCAAGATATCATCAGTGAACCCTCTTTGTACAATATCTCCCATTACTTTGAACTCTCGATTTACAGTTTGTTCAATGACTATATCAGGTGAAGCACCGTTGCAAAATTTGTTGGTTCTCTTGATGCTGAAATATCCTTTTGTATAATTTTCATAGTTATATTGGGACATATGTTTTTGCAACTGATACATCTGTTGCAGGTAAATAAGGCATGCTTTTGAATAGTAAAAGCGTCCACTAGGAATAAAATATGTGACTATGTGTTGACAGTTATTAAATGCCTCTCCTAAACGTCAGTCCTTTTTGCTTCTATGAATTCTCTTATTAGTATCCTCATTTCAAGGAACTGGATCCTCAACTTAGCTATGGAAACTCTCTCCTTGATACGTTTCAAAATTTCCCACTCTTTTGTTATTATATTTGTAAAGTTATCATCCGATGAAATTGTTTAACTTTTACTCTGATAGCGTTTTTGAAATTCTCTATCACTCCTTTCACTTCCCATCTATTTCTCGTGATTTTCGAATATTTTACAAAACAAATCCATTGCATCTTAAAAATAAGTGTTCTGATCTATCTGAAATTTATTTAATTCGATTCAGCACAAAATAAAAATGAATAAAAAACAATTCCTCATTTGACAATATCGAAAAGTTTAAATTTGAAGGGGAATTTATCACCTCTCTCTTGAAACAGTGTTCCACCCCTTTAAGTTTTAGGAATACATTGAATCTGGTGTTCTACTACAAAAAAAATTTTTATGACCAAAGTTTCAAAAATAAACGAAATATTATTATTATTTTTTTAACTATCCATTTTGGGGCTATTTTTCATGCACTATATTGTTTATGAAGTTTACGTCTTTGTTTCCTAGTTTCATCTAAAAATGCATTTATCTCAGAATGTCGTTTTTCAAACATCGGTGTACCTTTTTGAAAAAAAAAATCCCTACTAGCTTTTTTATGAAATATTTACTTGATATTTGCCTTATATCAGAAATTAATCTGAGATTAACGTTTTAGAAAATTTAAGAGGAATTATTTTTTTTTAAAAAACTATTTAGTCTAAAAAAAATTGATTTTCAGAGAATGTTGGTGTATTTTCATTCAAGACTTTTTTTTTTTTTTAAATATGTAAAAGTATGTAAAAAAGTAAAAGTCCAAATTACTGTCCAAATGTTAACCTCAGATTTTTAAAAAAGGATAAAATAATGTTCAGAAAAAAAAAATCAAACTTATCCCTGCTTTAGTTGCTTAGAAAAGGTACATAGAAGATGGTCATTTTAACATTAGTACCATATCAGACTTAAGATATATTCCAGTAACTAAATGTTGACAAATTGTACTCTTATCTTGACCTGATGTATTTTAATGAAAACATGTGTAAGAGCGATCTTTAATTGACAAAGTCTGTCCCTACCCAACTTGTTTCGAAACACCGCTAATATTAATTAATACGAGTCTTAATTTATTCCAGCCAATATTAGCTTCCAGATCTGATATGTTGAATTTCTCAATTATCTTGCATAATGCACAGTTGATGTAGAAATGATTGTTTAGAAACAAAACAACATAAAAAAAACATTGTGTTTAATTTCGTAGTGTATTGTACAGAAATTTAATTTCTCTCTTCTAACTCGATTTCTAATAACTTCATACGTATATAAAAAATTTTCTCTCTGATGTACATTATTTTTCGAAATAGTGTTTCTACAACTTCAATAAGAAGTATCAAATTTGTAGAACTTCGATATTTAATCAAAAGTTTTAAAAACTCACTTTGAAGTTTTATTTCATTTTAAAACCGAATTGGGAAGAATTTTTACTTTACGTAGATGTTCTAGTGGTTAATTTAATATGTTATAAAATTGATTCATTAATAAAATGTTATAAAATTGATTCATAATTTCAGGAAAAATTTTCTTCCTCCGTACTCTTTAATAAAGTATGAATTAAATTTTTTTTTAACAGTACTTAATTTTGAAATTAGATAAGTACCTATTTTTTCTTTGAATTATTAAAGCATATAAATTTTATTAGCAGAAAGAATTATTCTCGTGCCATTTAGTCTTCTAAGAGAATGTCAAGTTGCGTGAAAACCAAAAACTCTATCGAAAATTTTCTTTTCAAATACTTCTATGTATCAATTTGAAAACAATTATTATTTAAAATGAAAATCTTAAGTTATTCAACTAGAAAGAAATTATTCCTACAATAATACTAAGTTAGAAGCAAGAAACTTTGTATCTTAGAAAAGCAAAGCATTAAACACAGCCAAGTCAAGTGTTGCATATAAATTGAGTTCATTACCATTCGATTACGGAAAATATTAAGAAAAATCCATTCAGCAGCACATCAAAAAGAAAATCTCATTCAAATAAGAAAAATTCAAATCAGAATTCATATTTAATACAAAGGAAATTAATAAAACTATATGCAATCATATCTTTTGCATTTAGAAATTGGAAGAAATGGAAGATTTTAATACAGGAACGACGATATTTTCCTTGAGATTTCAATGGGCTTCGGTTACTTGTTAACAAAAATGTTTTCCTTCCTTTTTATAGGTTTTTATTAACTGCGATTTTTGTTTTGTTTTATGTCTTATTTCAAATATGCAGAAGGCTAATTGACCACTTGCCGTCATCTAATCGATTAGAAATTAGACAGATAGGTTGTCGATGACAATGGATTCTATCAAGTTTTGGGGACTTTTTGAAAAGTCGCTTTCACACACACACTTCTTGTGCAGTTCTGGATAACTAACCCACATACGATTATCCAATTCAAATTCAAATTGGCATATAGACTCGTTGTCGACAACAAGCATTTTATCAAGTGTTGAGAGACAGTCACTAAAAGTCCGCTTTTGCACACGTTTCTATTGTAGTTAAGGGGAAGGGGGGGGGGGGATCGGAAGGAAAATTTTATTTTCGGAATCCCTTTTGAGGTTTTTAGTGCATCACAATATTTGAAATGTTATCTAGAAAATAGTTTAACTATTAAGAAGTAGGAACAAATAGCGTAGGTATTTTTAAATATTTTTTGAAAAAATAACATCACTGAAAAAAACTTGTCTGTTTTGTTCTTTAAACGCTGTTTTCTCAAAATGCTATTTTGTCAAACAAATGTACCTATTTCTCAGAATCTACTCAATCTTTTCCTTTGAATTTTTTTTCCCTTGTACATATTGCATTTTATTTCACAAACACACATATGCTTTTACAGAAATGTTAATAAGATTTAAAAAAAAAAAAAAAAAAAATTCCTAACAATGTTTTTTTTTTTTTTTTTTTTTTTTTTGAAAATTTTATAAAAAATTTCAAAACATCATAAATCCTAAATAAACTTAATTTCTACAAAAGCATATGTCAGTCTATGTAAAAGTGTTTTAATATTGGTTGTAAAAATTTTTGACTTATGCTATGAATAGTTTCTAAGAAAAAGGTACATAAAAAAAAAGCCTTTTTAACATGGACTAGATAGAGCCTTCCGACCCTTCCCCCCCCCCCTACCCCTTAAGGCATTATTAATATGACAAAATATCGCCTATTTATAAACTCATAATTCCGCACTATAAAGCATAATAATTGTGAGAAAACTTAAAAAAGCAGTTTTCCTTGAATTAAAGGGGGAAAATACACGATTTAAATTTAAAATTGTTTAAACGCCAAATACTTTGGCTTCAATATATATATATATATATATATATATATATATATATATATATATATATATATATATATATATATATATATATATATATATATATATATATATATATATATATATATATATATATATATATATATATATATATATATATATATATATATATATATATATATATATATATATAATTATTTTTTTAAGAAAAAGTATTCCGGAAAAGTGAAGTATTTTGAAAGATTTCCTTACAATGGTTCGAATAAAAAAATCATTTTTGTAGTTTCTCCTTTTAAATTTTAGATCAAAAACATTTCTTATACTGTAACAAACAGGTCGAATTTCTTACTTTCTTACGTAAGAATCTTTACAAAATACTTTGAAAATTCATTCCATATCTTCTTTCTTTCATACTGTTCGAATGCGTTCAACGCTTATAGAACATTACTTCAATGTTATTGGTTTGATAAAATTTTTAAGAAAATGTACAATTCCTTTTTATCACAAGGGGAAATTTCATTAAAAGTAAATTTGTTAATTTTTATTTTTCTTGGTAAGTTTTAAGAAAATTAATTTCCATTGACTTTCTCACGTTACGCATTTGGCAAAATTTAAACTAATTCCTAAAGCACAATAGTGCTCACTTAAAACTATAAAAGAAATACATTATACTTAACTATCATATAATAATTTACTCCTAAAAACAAAGTTTTTGTTTATCCTGTATTTGTTACGAATTTTTGTATATTTGTAAATATTTCGTAGTGTAATTTTGTAAATAGAAAATTTATATACATTTCGCATAAGGCAGTGCAATAGTTCGTCTTTAGTTTGCTTCCCCGCAATGTGTGTCTATTAATGCTTGATAACGAGTTTTACAGAGATAACGCTGGGAAGCGAGTTTTACAAGGAGCAGGGTATTTAACATTATGGTAATGGCAATCTCGACAAATTAGTGAGATAGAGCCAAGTTGGCGACTGTTTTGGCGACATTTTCGGTCCCCATGTACATGTATAGGACTTTTCGACTACGATCTGGAAAGTTCTCCAAATATCCACCTCTAGAAGATTCACGTATGTTCACCTCCACTATAAAAGTTCAAGAGAGCGGGTGATGGAGTTAGTTGTTAGCTGAGTCCAGTAGTTGACTGGAATTACTGAATCTCAGTGAACATTCCGAGCAGTTCTAAAGCGAACTGTATTGCATTGTCTTTTGCGGTGATTTAGCAGTTGTGTTGTCAAGTTTTTAACTGCTGTTTTTGTGCTCTATTGTTGTGAAAAGAGCTGTATTGAGTCTACTAGAACGAGAAGTTCTGGAGTTATAAGAGAATCCGTAAAGAGTTTTATTGGAATAAATTTCTGCAAGTTTTGATCTGCTTTGGCTTCAAATCTTTCGAACCCATCCACTCAACAATATTCATTGTCAACTTATTTAAGCAATTTTGAACTCTGGTCGACTTTTCATAATATTCTGACACTACAAAGAAAACCAATTCTTCAACTTGACATAATGCACTGTCATTAACGGGTCTATCAATCATGTTTCAGATTGATTGGATGGAGACAAGTAGGTAAATTAGTTCTATGAAGCATCAATGGTTTGTTAAAGCGGCTTTTCTCTGACAGCCGTTTCAAGACTTAATAGAATGCATTCTAAATAGCCACAAATCTATCTGCTAAGTTTCAGCTCGATGATGGCAAGTGGATTGATTAGCCCACAGCAATAAATCGAACAAACAAAATCGCTGGTGAAACCAAAGTTAATGTAAGGGATTTAATAAGGGTTTTTTTTTTTTGTTTTTTTTCATCCCCCGTGCTCTAGACTTTGAACAAATCTATCATCTGATTTAGTTACAAACAGCGTAAAACTCTATTATTTCAGTTTTAATAACTGAAAAATTTATATTCGATTAAAAAGTTGTATTTATACAACTAAACCATAGTGTAAAATCAATATACATTAAAAAGTAAGTTTTACCCGATTATTTTTAAATCTTGATTTATTTCACTTTACGCGAGTGTGGCACAGGGCATGTCCGAAATTTCAACTTTCCAACATTCAGAAATTTTATTAATTCCCTAAAAATCTTTTTTCTTTCAGAAAGTTTCATTTAACTGTATTGCTTTAATATGTTTATGTTCAATTTATACTAAAGTAAACCACTAAAAAAATCATTGCATAAACTATGGATTAAAGTAAAATATTTGTTAAATATTTTAACTCTGAATTTTATGCATGACAGGTGGGAGTTAATAAAAAATTAATAAACTGTGTTTGCTGTTTAGTTTAAGCAATCTGTTATTGGAATTCATAAGTTGCAACCTCACACAGCAAAGAAAGTAGTCTACACATCATATCTCAATTGTTTCGTCATCGCATACATATAATCTATATATTTGTCTCTATATATAATAACACTCTCTACAACAATAAAATTTATTTACATAACTGATTGCTAAATAAATTCATAATTTGAATAATAATTCATAATTTTTTATAAGCACAATTTGTAAGTATCTGACTTGATGTAATGTTCTACAATTTGTCTTTTCTTGAGAGATAAATCGAAAAAATACATTTTCTTAAAAACATATTTAATACTTAAAACTCAGTAGCCTTTTTAATTTGCTGTTAGTTTTTGTATTTAATTATTAAATGTAAGTACTTAATTTAGGTATTGAGTGAATGATTCCGTATTCAAATCCCAGAACCGAACAGTAAGATCTTCTACAAATTGTGAACATTATTTTTGTCTATGAAAAGCATTATATTAAGTTTTCAACCATATTTTATAGTGGAGCCCATGTTCATTATGGTGCAACATCAGAATTTTGAAATTGATGAATGGTTGCAATTCTATTAGAAATTCATAAAATAAAATTATCTCGTAGAAAAAAATTAACTTGGAACAAACTGTTGATGGATTTTTTTTTTCGAGAAACTTCAATGAAGCCAAAACTTCACAAGGACACATGATTGTAATAATAGTTCCAAAATATGCAGAAAAAATAAATGATATAAAAGTATATTGCCACACAGTTTATTAAAAAACGTACAAGGGAGAGGTACTGCTGTAAAAGGGCATACATAGGACATAAAAATATATTTTATTATTTTTTTTTTTATATATTAAAAATTGAAATAACTTTTTCATCCATACATTTCTCACTTTACACTTTAAGAAAAACAAATGGTTTGCATTTATGTCAAATGACTATCCCAAAATATTTAAAAATTGATCTGCATCGATATGTACGAAAGATTTTATTTAAACTTTTGATTCCGGATTTTTGATTGTAAATAAATAATAGTTGTAAAAAATTTTGTGTTGTGTTATTTTAAGAATATGTAAAAGAAGAATAATTTTGAAAATTCTAAATAAATTATGCAATCTTTCTCAAACAAATTTTGTAATTATGAAAAAAAAGCAAAAAAAAAAAAATAATAATTATTGAATTATGGTGAAAAACAAACAAAATTCTGTTATTTGTGTCGTATAAAAATCCTCTTATTTAATTGTGGTTTATGTTTTTTGAGAATTCAGAAAGTTTAATACGACAAAATTATTTTTATTCTTTGCTAAATACTTTTCAAGTTTTTATATTCAAACATGTTTTCAAGGTAATATAATAAAAAAATAATATTCTTACATTATTTTGAAAACATTAAAAAATTATTCATATTCTTCATATAATAAGAACCAAAAATTATTTTTGCTAGAAATTGCGTATTTTTATTTATCTTTCTTCTTGGAAAAATTGCACATAATTATGAGGATACATATGCTTTGAGATAAAAAATGAGTGCTTAAGCAATTTCTTCTTTAACTTTTGATTCATTGGAAGGTTTGGGAACTTTTTTCTTATTTTCGTTTTGATAACATTGATGAGATTTCATAAAAAAATAATTTCTTATTAGAAAAAGTGAAATTTGTTTTTAAAATACTATAGAAACTATAAAAAGGTTACCTAAAATGTAAAGTATTCAGTTAAATTTTTTTATAATTTTAATTTTGATCATTTATGACTATGAAAGAAATTTGCTTTAAGTTCAATTTTGAGTTCTCTTTCACTTATGTGATGATTAAAAGATTGAATACAATACTAAAAAGTGATTATATATTTTTTTAAAAGCAAAAAAGTAAAATGTTGTTATGGAAATAGAAATGATAAAATGTGAATGACTATTGATTTTAATTTCACATTTGCATAATTCATTCTTCTTTATCAAAACAAATGTTTCGTTTCGAATCTCGTAGAAGTTTATAAGCAGAAAATTGTGGTTTTAAATACCTTCTTTTGTTATTTATGAAATGCATATTTTTTTGTTAATGTTTTGTAATTATGAATACATTTTTTTTTCTTCTTCTTTGTTATTTAGAGATCAAGTCTAGAGGATTATTTTTATTCCCTGACAAAGAATACAATTTCTCAGTCATCATAGAAGATGTAAAACTTATGCAACCGGAAAGACAGGTAGAATAATTCTTCTGAAAGAATTAAATTATCACGTATTTCTTTAACGCACTCATTGTGTAAGTTTTATTCATAGATAAATAAAATGTATGGATTAAAGGGAAGAATTTTTTTCCAATTTAGAGAGATTGATTAATGATAGGATTTACAATGTATATTTAAAATATGATAAATATTTTAAATAAATTCCAAAGAATACTGAGGTTATAATTATAATTTTTTGCATATATATATATATATATATATATATATATATATATATATATATATATATATATATATATATATATATATATATATATATATATATATATATATATATATATATATATATATATATATATATATATATATATATATATATATATATATATATATATATATATATATATATATATATATATATATATATATATATATATATATATATATATATATATATATATATATATATATATATATATATATATATATATATATAATATATAAAAATAATATATAATATATAAAAATAATATATATATTAAAACATTTGAAGAATTAAAGGTTCCTTAACTCAAATACATAATATGTCGGTTTTAGTAACTTCCGTTGCTAAATTTTTAGCTTCATAAGATTCTGTTTAAAAAAAAATGTAAGAAATTTTATTTTGTAAATAATATTTAGCAAAATATAGCCTTTATTTGTAATTTTTTTTAGTTCCTTACAATATTATATAGTTTTAATTTTATCAATATTAAAATATACTTTTTGAAACCCCTTTTGTTCTTATTTCAGCTTATCTATGATATAGTGTTAATTAATGAGACAGATACAGAATTAGTTTTGAAGGACTTGTACGAAGTGAATATTTCCAGGAACGCAGAACAGTATGCAAGAGTAAGTACCATTTGTTATTTAATTTAGAAAGCCTTTAAAAAATTTCTTTTCTTTTTATCATTTCCCAATTTGACTTTCAGCGTAATTGATAATTTTGGAAATTAACGTCAGATGAACCTTTAAATTATGTATAAAATGCATGCAACAAAGGCCTTATATCATCCATTGGTTGTTTCGAGAGAAATTGAATTATTAATGTTAAATTATTCTTTCACAGGCCAACAAAAAGTAATTAAAAATGTATCTTATGTTTTGATTATTTGAAATATACATTGGAATTCAATAATTATTACTATCTTGAGACAAATACTGCAATTTTATGTTTTTTTACATTATTTTTCGCGTTAGGTGTATTATAGCCAAACAATAAATGTTTTTAATAGAAATTCAAATAACTAGTTTTAATGAAAATTTTCTATTATCATATATTTTTTCTAAGCGATATTTTATTGTGACAATACTCTTTCCTCCTTTTACACAAACCGGAAACTGAAAAATAATATACCAATCTAAACGCTAAAAACTCTGCTTCTGATGCATAGTTACAGTTTTGCATTCTATGGTTTATTTTAAAATCTAAGTTAATTATTTTAGAATTACTACTCTATGATAGAGGTTTCTATGAAAAGGATAATTTAGCTCTATATGAGGGGGGATTTTATTCTATTTCAAAGAGTATTTTGCTTCTCCGTGACAGGATACTCTCGTCAATGATCCCCCTTTTCTCCCAACGTTATTTGAATTACAATGCATACTTGTATTTTTGTTTTAAACGTGTAGTTATCAGCTTAATAAATTTCTTCCATTGTGCGTTCAGGACCGAAAGCAATACTATCATTACCCTAGGTTAACATATGGATAATTAAAATTAAAAGAATGTGACCAAACTTAGAAAGTTTCGCAAAGATCTGATATAAATGATACAAATACTACAAAACAAATATTGTATTTTATCTTTAAGAAAAAATTTCCAGTTTCTTACACATGCTCTTACATAAAGTTTTTGGTGATCCTTCTTATCTTTACTTTCTATTTTTGCTTGTAGTATAGTTTGTATTTTCTTTATTTCTGAAACCATAACTCGATCACCTAAATCCCTACAATTTCGACGGAGAATTTACTAACCGAATAAAAACGCATGTCTTCTTAAAAATATATATGAGGTACTTCAAAACTATTTTTTACGAAAAAGATTATATATATATATATATATATATATATATATATATATATATATATATATATATATATATATATATATATATATATATATATATATATATATATATATATATATATATATATATATATATATATATATATATATATATATATATATATATATATATATATATATATATATATATATACTAAATTTTTTTTTAGATATTTCGCAAAAAACATCCGAAATAAATAAAATATAAAAAACAACATTTTCTAAGATAACTTGGATTTAGTGCTAACACCTTTTGCAAAATATTTAGCTTATTCTTCTTCGGATGATGACGTTTTGTTCTACTATTTCTTTGAAATCATATTGCATTTGTATTTTTGATGGGCATCTATGTTTTTCTATTTTTGAGGATTATTATTCGGAATTTTAATTATTATTATTATTTTTTTTTTTTAATGACAATCCCTTTTTCTCCTTTTTTAAAATATCAAAATTCATAAAATGATAAACCAATTCAAAAGCCACAACTTCCGATTCTGGAATAGTTTAATAACTATTAAATATTGTGTTATTTGTTTAAAATACGAAATTCGAAAAATTATAAATATTTAAAAAAAAAAAAAATGGAAGTTGTGATTTATAGTAGAAGTAGATATACAGTAGATAGTTGTACCATAGAGAAAAATCCCATTTTAAGCATGTTGACGAAACCTATAGAAGCTTATGTCTCTCATCAATTGAATACGATGTCTAAAACTAATGAAGTAATTCCTCTAAGAAATCTTAAATGCGAAAGGCTGCTCACAGGCTCAATAGTTAAAGAAAGTTTGACCACTGAAAATAACATTTATTATTGTTATTGTTATTATTACTATAACTAATACTATTTCTACTATTATTATTATTACTACTACTACTATTACTACTATTATTATTACTATTACTACTACTATTATTATTACTATTAATAAATACTATTACAGATATTACTACAACTATTCTTCTTCTTCTTCTTCTTCTTCTTCTTATTATTATTATTATTATTATTATTATTATTTGTATATTTTCAATTATGAATATTAACTTCAATTTTTTTTTGCGTGTGCATTTGTGGTAGTAAAATTATAATATAGTTTACGTATGCGGTGCAGACATTTTATCGAAAATTTTTGGAATAAAAATTTCTGATATTAAAGTCAATGGGACTCGGCTTGACTTTTAAATTGAAGTATAAGACTTTGGTGCAATAAAACATTATTTGTTACCATTATGCCTTTGTAACTTGAACTTTTAATTGAATATATAACTGAAATTTAATCCAATACAATTCAAGAAAGAGTTTTCATCAATCACGAAAACTGTTGTATACCAAGCTCATCTTTTTTGCAGTTTGTGCGTAGAGTATGGGGAGAATTGTGCTATTCTTCATATACAATATTTTATATACTTTGAAATTTAATACACTAGCATTTTTATATTAACGGGCCAATTGGCCAGATTGAGCTAATGGATAGTTGTCATTTA